>CM035100.1:7760827-7933327 GCA_020205505.1 Panax japonicus
GGAGTCGAGATCACTATTTGCTTAGGAATCACTCAATGTATTCACCATCAATTATAATTCAATTATATATATATATATATATATATATATATATCATATTTCCTTTATATAATATACCAATTCTTTTATTTTAATCAACTCTTTCCATTGAGACATTTTAGCAAACATAAGATAGGCACAAATTACTTTCAAAAATTTTCAGAATTTATTAATATTATTAATATTGACAAATTAGCTACTGAACAAAATAAGATACACCATCTATTTGGGTCCATGTTTAAAATCACAACAAAAGCATAATAATATTAAAGTCAAGTACCAAACAAAGTGAAAGGATGTAACTGCAATAGGAAAGAAAACTAGTAAAGACCTGCAACTTTGGTACTCGAGTTGCACCTGCAATCAATTTCACTGCATGTAAATCATCAACCTTCAAACCAGAATGCTTGAGCAATTCCTTAAGAGGGATAAGAGATCTCTCCCATAGATCTTCACAGAGTTCTTCAAACTTCTCACGAGTTATGGTGCTCCTGCACACCCATCTGCCACATGGCTACTTGAATTATCAGAACCCATCAACTTCTCCGACTGCACTTCCATCTCCGACGAGCTCTCATCTTTTTCCAATGCTTCAAACCACCCACTACACCATTAAATGAATCTGTCTTTTACTTGAATCTCTTTGATTTTAACAGTAAATATCTCTTTGATTTCATACTTATGTACACATTAAATTCTCCACATAAATCACACACACACACACACACACACACACACATATATATATATATAGTCAAACTTATTACGTCTCACAATTAAAATTTTATTTATTAAATTTTTATTTTTATAGTTTTCAAAATCCAGGTCATCACACATTAACTGCATATTTCATACAGGCTTTTATTCCTCATGAAAAGTAATTGTCAATCATTGGCGCCAATTTGTGCTCGGACAATGATCTTAATCAAATTAAATATTTATTATGTTTAAAATATAAAATATTCTTAACTTTATAAGTTAATTTGACCATATTATTAAATTTAAATTAATATAAATTAATTTTAATTATTTAATTCAAGTATAATGATGAATATTGTAACTATATAAATAATATTACTAACGATAAGATTTACTATTTTTTTAATTAGTAGATAATGAATACTATCAATTTTAAATTTAATTTAAAATATTTTAAATTAAATTTTAAAAATTAATAATAATCTTATAATTTAAAATAAAGAAAATAAGATAGTATATTATAAAAAAAATAAAATTTTCACTTGTGATTTATCCCAAATTTTACTACACATTTTTATTCTTAAAGTTATTTATGATCTATGTTTGGATTTGAGATTGGTGACGCATACCACTCAATTCATGACAACTGAAAAAGTGACATGCACATTATATTCTCTATCCAATAAAATACATATAAAAGTTTTCGAATAAATTTAGAGTCCTTATAGGGGGGACATTTTTCTAGTGACATTCTAGTGACTTTTTTTTTCTTCTTTTTTTTTCTTTGTAGTACCTTCCAAAAATTATATAGTATTTATTCCAACTAGATCTTTTTTTACAAAAAACAGTGTTTTAGGTGTAACTAGATACAAACACGCACGTTGCGGCGGAATTATTCAAAATTTTAATAATAAATATGTTCGTACAATTAATAAATTAAAATATAATAAGAAAATAGTATATTATTTTGCAATGATCAAATTTTACACAAAAAAACAAATGAATATACATTATAGGGAATAGTGGTGAGAGTTTACCAATTTGTACATTACACTCTAAGTATGTGACTATTACTTTTATCATCATTCACTATATCTACTATCGCAAAAGCAACCGGGAAAATACCATCATTTCCCTAAAATCTTAGCATAATTTAAATGAATGCATAATATTGACCTGGCGGTAATCATAAAATATAGAGAACATAACATACCCATGAAAAATTCAAACCAATAGCTATTTTCAATAGCATCCTTGAACTGTTTGACCTTTGATTCATCAACTTCAAGTTCGCAGATGGTATTCTTTTCCACATGTTCTGCAATAAACAATATAAAAGGCATCTTTATGTAACCTTACCACATGGTAAATATCTTGATTCAACTGAGCTACATTATTATATATACTGCATTTGAAATTGGAAGGTCTAAATATTTTTGAAGAGTTGTTCTTCTATTTATAAATATTCTAAAGTAAAATAATCAGTTTTTATATTTAAATCTATGTTCTCAGATAAGCAAGGAGCACATATAACAGGCAAAACTACAATACGATAAACAGTTGGAACCTTTCTAGCCATAACCGCAGAAAACAAAATCACAGTAGAGGCACAATTATGGTACTGCTTATTAAGTTGAAAGTATACATCGGAAAGAGGGACAACCCTTTCTAGGATTCAGCTATTACATAATGGAAGATCTATTCGCTTATATCTTGCCAATTCAATCAAGTGACTTGTTCATAGAATAGCCTCAAAAAATTCCCTAGAATTATCTGTTATGTAAACGTATCTACGAATAGCCTCAAAAGAGATAAAATTCCAAAAAATATGCATACAAGAAAGACAACAATTCCTTTAATCAGGTAATCTGAGTTTGACAATGTGGAACCTTTTCAACCTCTTATATGCATTGATTTGCATTATTTGTAATCTGGATTAAAACATGCTCATTGTTGTCAAATATATCAGTTCTCATTATCATGCATGCAATACAATCTCAAGACAGCATAGTTAGAGAGAAAAGAATAGCGTAATTGACCTTCAGAAATCACTTTGGAGTTGACCAAGCCAAGTTAATCATTACTCAGCAGTTTTGCTCCTTATAGCATGATTAAAATTGTCCAACTCTTTTGATTGAGAACCATAAATAGCTTTGATTGTATCTATACAACAACTGTAAGCATGAGCAAGGATGACCCAACTTAGTACATTAAATTAAGCACATCTTAGTATTTTGTAAGGCACAAAATTATAGGCATATGATTGAAAAGGAGTTTAATTGTAATAATAATGTCTAAAACATGATCGAAAACTGAACTTAAAAAAACTCAGATAGAATTAATGTATGGATCTGCAAGCTTCCATGTTGAACTTTTTCTTCTCAATGCCATACAATTGCTCGAAAATATATGGTTTCACTCGAAAAAAATAAGGACGATCCAAAACAGACAATAAAGTGGATATAAATATAGTTGGAAGTTCAAAAAATAGATTTCCAATAGAGATTTATTAAATGACAGAGGAAATGCTCACCAGAATAAATTGAGCAGGTTCTTGTATTTTTCTCAAAATGTATACCCCATCATTCTGGAAGTATCAAGCTTCTAAGTTCTATATAGCTGATGGTTATAAATTTGAATCAATTAATAATCCCATTTCACTTGAATCATATTATACAACTACATAAATCCACAAAAAAATGAAGAACTGAGAAAGGAGGAATGGTGAAAGAAACCTGAACGTTAGAAGGGTCATCAAAGATTTCCTTTGGTGAGGGGAATGAGGGACCCATTATCAAGCTTGCAACAGTGACTTCTGAATCCTACAAAAGTGAACTAATATTAAGGACAAATAGATGAAAAAGTATCTAATTTTAGAAGTAATAAGAGAAAACTGATCAGAAAAACATATGAAAAAACAACATACATTTTTGGGAATATCACCTGCTTATTGCACCAAAGTTTTCCAACATACCTGATACTTATTCACTTTTACTTACATTTCTGTCGCAAAACATCTTTTATTGCCTCTGTCATAACAAGACTAAATACGTATTGTATATATTGAAATGTTCAAAGCACATACATGTCACACAGAACATTTATAAGAAAATTCCATGAGTTAATCCAAAAATTAATCCAAATAATCCAAATTAAAAATCCAAAGATGATTATACTAAACTTATTCAGAAGTTACTAATATTTAAAACAACCAAGTTATGTAGTAAAATGAGATAATGAATGAAATTAATTTTAAGCAGTAAAGTTGTCATCGATCTTTCTCGATTTTGATCTTTTGCATTTTGTTGGTTGACATTTCAACATCAGTTGACTGAGATCCTTGTACATCGTCATCGTTAATTGAATGTATATGCCTTTTGCTTATAGGTGTGACATAGTTGACAACATCGAGCATTGACTCACCATGTATAGACTGTAGTAACAAAATTAAACTTGTATAAGATTCAATTATTTTTTTCATATGTATAAACAAATTTATTGTAGGATTCAACATCAACCAAATGATATTACCTGAGTCTCATCACATATACTCGTGTAGGATTCAATTATTTTTTCATCATTAGTCATCCTAGCAACTGTGTATGTCGCATAATTTGCCTTCAAATTATAAGATGATATCTGTATTTTGAAAAGGAACCTCTTTTAAAACAATATATTGAGTTCATCCGAAAAACAATCAGAGTCTCCATCCTTTAACACATTTAAAAAATATGAATTAACAACAGTTATGTACACAAGGTTAACAATAGGCTCTTGGAGTTTTTTAATTTTACCTTAAATCGATTGTTCCCTCAATTCATAAGCTGACTTTCCTATGACGTGTACTTGGGCTTCACGATCAAATAGAACAAAAGATGCATTGGACGTATCATCCATTACTTTAACTTGTACTTTAAATCTACAATTAAAAGTTATATTTTCAAAGTTTAATAATATTAATAAATTGAACAAAGTATGAACATAAGGAAGATATAACATATAACAAAATATTGTATCACAATACCTCGATGTTACAGAATTAACATGGTCAAAACATTTATCACACCAATATTTTCCGCTGTCTGGTTTGACTTTTTTCCGGTATTTTTTGCAGGAATTATAAAACCATTTATATTCGGTTTCTATACACAGGATAGTAGCAAGTACCACACGTGATGACTAATGGGGTGTCAAAATAAAAATGAGAAACAGAATATTAGTTAATGTTGTGCAAGAAGTAAGGTGTTTTAAAAACTGTTTTACCTCTGTTGCATCTCGTATTTGGAGTTGTGTATGTATGTGTTTGTATATATATTAATATATATATATATATGTATGTATGTATGTATGTATGTATGTGAAGGAAGAAGCTTTGTTTCAAAATTTTAGAGAGAAAAACAAATAATGGGTTCAAAATTTTATTTTATTCTCAAATGCCGTATATGTTATACCAAGTAAAAACATAGCATAATGAAAATCTTATAGAAGTTTCAAAAATTGATGAAAATATTGATATCCCTTTCCGTATATTAGGGAAGTAAAGACCTCTCACTACCCCAAATGGCCTTCTATTTACTATTCAAATAGAAGGCAAATACCAGATAAATTACCTCAAAATAGACAACAAACCTACAGACTATTAGGTTCCTCCTTGAGAAGCAATTCATCGTTGACGGTGGTTGTACCGGCCTCTCCCATCCTCTCGCTCTCATGCACGCAAAAAGAGCCAAAAAACCCAAATCGACTTCGTATTTGTTTGCTCTACAAAAGAAGTTTAGGATAAATAAGAGATAGAGAAGAAGAAATTTAAGATGCGTGTGGGAGGAGGGAGAGATACAGAACAAAAGAAAAATTGAGAGATCCCAAAATTTAAGATGCGTGTGGGAGTATTGATTATCCCAGATTGAGGGGAATTTGAGAAACGAATTTAGGTTTTTTTAGTGTCTCATATGTTTTTGTAAAAGATAATTAGGAGCATTAATTAAGATGGACAGGTGTTAAATTGTTATAATGACAGATGTCAATTTTATTGTGTCATGTACTGTTATTTAGTATATATAATAGATTTGGATACATACAAGAAACAGGGTTGTACAGACTATATCGATCCTGTTTCTTGTATGTATCCAAATTACACATAAAACACTATTTTTATAAAAATTCCAGTTGAAATAAATACTATACATTTTTTGAGAGGTATTACAAAAAAAATAAAAAAAAATATTAGAATGTCACTAGAACAATGTCCCCCTAGACTTGTTGATAAATTTATATACCCGTTAGTACACGCCATAACACTGTCACTTACTGATATTACAAATATACAATTCCATGGTAAATTAAAATGCATACTAATATACATCGAATACTCCACCTGACGTTACTACAATTATTTTATTTCCTCTTACATTTTGTTCCACATAACACTGTCACACACTGACAATACAAAAATAGTACACATCATATGGATAACATATTGATAAACACGTAATTCATACATTTTGTTATCCCTAATTTTGTCCTTTTAATTATATTAGTTTATTAAATTAGTATGTTTTATTTTATTTTGTAGGAATTAATAATTGTTGCAATAAAGTCAAAATCTTGGTGATCAAGGGATATTTAATACTTTTATTCATATAAGGAATATTCAAGAAGAATTCTACAAGGAGAAGGAAAGAGGTGGAACAATATTGGTGTGGAAGTCAAATCCAACAAGAGAAAGGAAAGTCTATCTAAAAGATCTTCTTGAGAAGTTGATTGCCACTAGGAAGTTGAATCCTACATGGAAAGGGAAAAAAAGTGTCCAAGTTCTATGAATCTAAATTAGGGTTCAAAGTTATTTTCCCTGTAAATAGGCCTCTTGTTTTAGAGAGAAAGGACCACTTGTTATTTTATTTTTCTTAGTTTTTCACTAGTGTAGGAGTGAGAAGATATTTAGAGTTTGTCTCTCTTATTCCAATCACGTGTGGAACATACTGTCAAGGAGTATTTGTAACTTTCTTTTATTTATATAATAGAAATTCTCTTTTTAATTATTGTTCTTATTTCATGCGAATTGTAGTACTAATATTATTTATTTTTGTTTTTAATTCCATGGCAAGCTAAATTTCTAATACCTAGGATTATGATGAAACTAAGTATTTCATAATTATATTTTCTTTCCGTTCCATAATTAATGCCTAATTATTTTTGTCTTCATATTTTCCTCCGCATAAATTGCATATGATTTTTATATTGATTGCGAGATTTTGATAAGTTATAGTTAATCTGTGAATTTTTCATAACTTATGCTTGCCCATATTAATTATATGAATCATTATTTTTAAAGGGAAGGGAGAATAATTTGGGAATTGATTTAGGAAATAAGAAATTATTTATTATGTTAATATTTGGTGGATTCTGATTCTTAGGTATCTTTTCTCATTAATAGTTTCCGTTATTAATTATTAGTTTGCATAATTTAGTTAATAAATTCTCTCCACCATATTTATTTTCAATTCGCCTAAAATAGATATTAAGGATACATTAAAATTAATATAGTCTCTGTGGGTTCGACCTGTACTTGTCAGTTCTTCAATTAGATACTGTGCACTTGCAGTACATATTTTTATCACATCAAGTTTTTGGCGCCGTTGCCGGGGACTAGAATTAATTTTTATATATTCCTTAATTTTTATATATTCGAATTAGATTTAACTCTAATTTTTTATTTATTTTTTCAGGATTATTGAAGCTGGTCGAAGGAACGAAAAGATAAAGATTTTGTTGCTGCGCTTTCTTCGGTACTTCGTATCTCTATATTTTATTTTATTTTTTTTAAAAAAAATAGTTTAGTTTTTTTTTTAATTTTTTTATTTGCCGCATTCATGCATTCACCCACGTAGAGCACATCCTGTTAGGTTTTTATTTTTTATTTTTATTTATTTTATTTTCTTTGTCAAAAATAAACTGTGGTGATTGCTGGAGGATTGAGGCACGTCAAAATTTCTCCTTCTTTCGTAATTCACATAGCTTTAGGACACTTTATTTGTTTATAGTTTTTTTTTATTATTTGTGCATTTTCATCTTTAATCTAACAATAAGGGCATAACCCGTAACAAGATAAAGTGGGGATTTCATCACCTTTCTTTGGCCCACAAATAACCCAATTTGCATTTTGCATAACCATGACCTAATAAAATCAAGTAGACATTGGCCCCTAGGACTCTCGAGCTCAATTAGGACAAGAAACCCCAAGAGGAGTCTGGATTTTAAATTAATCAAACTACTGGTGTCTAGGCAAGTGGTTCAAAAGGTATACGCCTAAAGATTGTGTGGTTATTCAATTAGTCATCGTTTCTACGGAGAGACTCCCACCTTTCTTACACTTATCTGGCTAGTGGTGTGATTAATTTCAAATTTGGTGGACCTTGCGGTGTAACTTGGAACAGTTAAGAGCTGTCTTGATTTTATTTAGGTTGACCTTAGATGTGACGCCCCCAAAATAGGTATACAACACCCATTCCGAGTCGCCAAATACATGGTACATAAAGTAAACTACAACTTCAATAATACAAATGTCGTGTGAAATACGACAATACCTACTGTGAGTTTAAATACAAATATTGTCTTCTAGACAATATTCACACGCAAATAAGTCCTCATTACAATTACTCAAACTCTATTTTATAGAAATAGTGAGGACTGCTAAAACATCTTTCTAGAACCATCATTCCATACCCCGACTCGATCCTGCTATGTTCTCACCTCCTGAGAAGAAAAATGGAACAAAAAGGAAAGGGTGAGCTCAACTAGCTCAGTAAAGAATATTTTGACTAAGATAATATACAACAAATTATCGTTAGTTTTCAACAGGGAAAAATCTGATAAAATATAATAGACAACAAGTTTTAGATCAACAAATACAGTGAAAATAATAATCCATTAGAAGAGTCACGTAGAGGATGAATTTTACTATCTTCTAATATTTAAGAGTCCATCATCAATATTTTATCCCTGTAACAACAATCAAAATACATCTTTAATCATCTTTGAACTACATGCCAAAGATATTCATTTGTATCACCAGTTGGTCATGTTCATCTCAACACCTGTTCATCTTTGCACTACGGGACAAAGAGATTCATCAGTTTAATCATTCCACTTTGCACTACAGGCCAAAGATATTCATCAAGTATCACGATTAAGGACTGAGGATGATGAAAAATATTTTTAAGAACGAATCCAGTGAGATAGAAGGACAAATATTAGGGATTCGTACAACAGTTTGTCCAAGATAAATAATACTTCATAACAACTGATTTTGAAGCAGAACTCAAAAATAACGATCAAACATGGATACAATCAAAGATAGTAGCCAAAAATAGATATTTTGGATAAAAAAGAAGAAATTTCATTTTTTCGATGAATAGTGCCGTATTCGTGAATAGTGCCTTATACGTGAATAGTGCCATACACGTGAATAGTAACTCCGACACCAAAAGATAGAAATTTCATAAAAACATCATCACGCTTCATGAATAGTACTCGTAAATAGTAACTCGTGAATAGTAACTCATGAATAGTAACTCCGACATGAAAAAGTTCCAAATTTATAAAAAGTTTAGAACAATATTTCGGCATAATGATATTGAAGAAGATAATATCATTTAAGAAGAAACAACATCCCTTACATCAAAATAACCGTACTTCTGACTGAATTTCGGTATAGTGCTGACAGAAACTCGCACCGTATAGCAACACTCAAAGTATACTCACAAGAATATGCTCGATAATATAGAGAGAAAAAGAGAAAAAAACTTTGTTTCTGGTGTGATTTTCAATTCTAACTTAGCCCTCTATTTATAGGAAAATGCTAGAACGCCAAATGAGACTAAATTAATAAAATATTAATATTTACCAAATATTCAAGTCCACCACCAAGGAATCTGATTTCAGCCACCAAGCACATGTTAAAGATGCTCACCAACCTTTGAAAAACGTTTTTCTTGAAAATAATAATTAAAACTTCCAAAAATCAATTATTTCGGAACTTCGGAACTTCAATAATTCACAATAAATAGCCCTTTTATCAGAAAATTCAAATCTCTCAACTTGCTATAGGAATTTCAATTCTGTACAACTTTGCAGAAGAAAATATTTCCAAATTCCAAACAGAAATAATCCGAAATTCATAAATGGGTAATTTTACAGTTTATACTCAATTTTCGGTCAAGAATTGTGTCCACCGACACACAAAACATGTGTTAAACATTTAATGTCAAAAAAATACTCTTCCTCCTCATATACTTATATATCTCACATTCATTATAAAAATATCACCGTTAATATATTATTAAAATAATATATTTAAATGAATTATTTTATCAGAAAAAGATAAAATATTAATTTTCAACAATTGTCACATTAAAAATTTTCTCCATCTATATCAACATAAAATGAATATTTTATTTATCATAATAATCAATAATTAATTATTTAAAAATAATATTACAGAATCACAGTACTGACAACCAGGCCGTTCCCAGGATAGAGGGGGCTTTCCAATAAGGATTTCTCCTTACTGGCGCGCAATTAGGTGACCAAACCTCTCTTTAGACAGAACTTTTTAGACATTGCCAATAATGTTATCTGATAATATTATTCAAATAATATAAATTATTGATCTGATAATGGAAAATATTGTACAGTGACAATTATTTAAACAATAATAATATAAATATCAACACAGCAATTATTGAATCAATAAAATAAAATAATGAACAGTAACTGCTATAACAATTATTGAGTAGTGCCTTCTTACGTACGAATCAATAATTCAACCATACTGTGCAATACCGTGTGCTACTGTACAACCACGTGTATTACTGTATTTTAACCACCAATTATCCAACAGTGTTAACGGTAACAATTTACGTCGTTATTTATAAAACTCAATCTTTGTCTTTTTCTTTCATCCAACCGTTTTTCGTTATGGGGCCCACAAATGACTGCACCATCGTACAGAGATTCCCGACAATAAGAATATTCCACGACCAAACGAATATTCCCCGGCAAAATGAATATTTTGTAACCACTTGCTTATTTTGTAAAATTTTCACATTTCACCCATAACCAAAGCATTATATTAACCCTTATTAATTTAGAATAATGAATAGAGGAAAATTTAATTTATTTATAATAAGTTGGGGTCTTACAACCTCCCCTCCTTATAAAATTTCATCCTCGAAATTGACGTACGTACCTGGTGTTTCGAACAGGTGAGGGTACCTCGCTTTCATTTCCGATTCCAACTTCCATGTCATTTCCTCAATTGCATGGTTTCTCCACAAAACCTTAACTTGTGGTATAACCTTCGTGCATAAGAAATGCTCTTTCCTATCCAAAATCTCAACAGGTATCTCCTCGTATGTTAAATCTTCAGCTATCTCGTCTGGTTCTAACGCAATAATGTGGTTCGGGTCTTTCACATATTTATGAAGCATAGATATGTGGAATACATTGTGAACACGAGACATACTTGGAGGTAACGCGAGTCTATAGGCTACGTTTCCTATTCGGTCAAGAATCTCAAATGGACCAACAAATCTTGAATTGAGCTTTCCTCTCTTTCCAAATCTTGTAACTCCCTTCCATGGAGCAACACGTAACAGTACATGATCCCCAATATTAAACTCCACGTCCTTTCTATGAAGATCAGCATAACTCTTTTGTCGATCTTATGAAGTTTGAATACGTTGTCGAATCATTTGGATCTTTTCTGTGGTCATGCGAAATAATTCTGGTCCCAACAACGTTTCTTCTCCCACCTCGTCCCAGCATACTGGAGATCGACACTTTCGTCCATACAATGCCTCAAATGGAGCCATGCCTATACTTGCTTGATAACTGTTGTTGTAGGAGAATTCCATCAGTGACAAGTACTTATCCCAACTTCCTTTAAAATCTAGGACACAAAGTCTTAATAGATCTTTGAGGGTTTGAATAGTCCTCTCTGATTGTCCGTCCGTTTGAGGATGATATGCTGAACTAAATTGTAAATATGTGCCCATAGCTTTCTGCAAGCTAACCCAAAATCTTGAAGTGAATCTTGGGTCACGATCCGAAACTATGGATACTGGCATGCCATGCAATCGCACAATCTCATTCACGTACATACTAGTAAGACGTTCAAGGGAATAAGTTTCTCGTATCGGCAAGAAATGAGCAGACTTGGTTAATCTATCAATAATAACCCAAATCGCATCTATGCCTTGAGAAACCTTGGGAAGACCTATAAAGAAATCCATTGTAATGTGTTCCCATTTCCATTCCGGAGTCTCAAGTGGTTGCAATGGACCCTTTGGATGCTCCGCCTTTACTCGTTAACAAGTTAAACACCTCGAGATAAACTCCGCGATCTCTCTCTTCATATTGTTCCACTAAAATGTATGTCGAATATCATGATACATTTTGGTACTCCCAAGATGGATTGCAAATGGGGTGTTGTGTGCCTCCATCATGATTCTATGCTTCAAGTCAGAATCGTTCGGAACGCAAAGTCGAGAATTGAATCAAAGTATTCCTTCTTCATCGATTCTTTCTTCCGGAATAGCTCCTTCTTGCACTTTCTTCTTCATACTCATCCGCCCCAGGTCCGTAGCTTGAGCAGCTCTAACTTTATCGATTAAAGTCGGTTCTACTCGTATATTCACCATCATCACGTGGGTACCTGGAGTTTTCATCTCCATCTCTATTATTTGTAAGTTATAAGAAATGAGTATTTGACAATATCGTACCCGTACTCGTATACGATCTTCTACTCAACACGTTAGCTACCACGTTCGCTTTTCTTGGATGGTATGGTCAGAACTTGTGCCGAAATGAGTCTCCTCTTGAGTTCTTCAAAGCTCTTCCCACATTCCTCTCTTCATTCGAATTTTTAATCTCTACAAGTCAGCTGAGTTAATGGAGTAGCAATTTGAGAAAATCTTTCCACAAATCTTCGATAATAGCCTACTAAGCCTAAAAAGCTACGTATTTCTATTACTGACTTAGGTTGCTCTCAACTGTGACTCATATCCCAATCTTGGATAACACATCACAATAGCACCTAACAGTTTACTACCGCACGAATATGGCGTCCCCTACGGAGAGTTTGGCTTCGGTGCATTCCATAAAGGAAGTCATAAGATAGAGGCTCGAGTATCAATTTTTATAGTTAGATTTTTAACTCCTGAAGTTCAATAGGAGCCATTCGATATGAGATTTTAGAAATGGGTTTTGTACCGGATTCAAAGTCGATAAAAATTTCAATATCATGCTTTAGGAGTAGGCCAGGAAATTCTTCAAGAAATACGTCAAGAAATTTACTAACAACATAAATATCATTCAAATCTGACGTATTTTTTGTTCAAGTCCATGACATGGCTAAGAAAGCTTGACATTCATTTTTCAATAAACAAATAGCTTTGTGGTTTGATACGACAGTGACTGATTTTAGTGGTTTAGTGGTTTGAATTCGTATGACAGGTTGGTTAGGAATATGAAAACTAACAACCTTACGAAAACAATCAATTTTGACATGATGAGTGGTTAACCAATCAATTCCTAAAATCACATCAAAAGCAAGTATCTTTAAAGAGATAAGATCAACAGGTAATGTGATAGTGCCAACTTGGATCATGCAAGATTTATTAACTGTAGATGTAACGAAGGTTTCACCCAACGGAGTTTCAACAGATAAATCAAAATCTAATTTCTCCGGAGTCAAGTTTAAACGTTGAGCACAAGCAGGAGAGATAAAAGAATGGGTAGAACCGGTATCTAGTAAGGTATAAACTTCGCAAGAATTCAAGATTAGCTTACCCGTGATCACCTCATTTGGGTTCCTCACGTTTTGGCCAGTCATGACAAACGCTCTTCTAGGAACCGCTGATTTTGACTTATCCGGGACAGCCCTTGGAATCACCACTCCCGCTGAACTTGGTTTCGCTATAGTACAATCTCGAGCGATGTGGCCTTCCTTTCCACAGTTGTAACATACCTTGGATTGTTGTGGACAGTTTGGGCTGATATTTCCCTCCTTCCCGCATTTGTAACATCTAACTGGCGGTCGTTCTCCTCCCCTAGAATTTGCTGTTGGTGCTGGTGCTGCTGCTGATGTCTTCCCATCATTGTTGAATCTCCTCTTTCTGAAATTTCCACTTGACTCACCTCTCCTATTATCATGTCCACGATTACCACATGAGTGGTTATCGTCTTTGTCCGTATTCTTTCCTCCTCGCTGGTTATCATCGTTCTGATGACTGCTGTCACCGATATGGGGTTGTGGTCCCTCGGTTGAGTATACTCACTATCTTGCTTTAATAATTGAGACCTGTTTACAACATCTGAATACAGAGAAAATTTATGAGATATAAGGTATTGACGAATCTCAGGTTTTAGACCTCTCAAAAACATCCGCGTCATACGTTCCTCATTCTCCACCAAATGAGATGCAAACCTGGATAACTCTGCGAACTTCGCCTCGTACTGAGACACTGTCATGTTGTTCTGTTCAAGTCTAATAAACTCTACCTCTTTCATATGACGAATACTTTCAGGAAAGTACTTGTCATTGAAAAGTTTATGAAATCTTTCCCAAGACATGTTGAGTGCGGCTGGTTGGGTACGCTTCACAGATCCCCACCAGTAATCTGCTTCACCACGAAACATAAAGGTGGCTAATAGAACCTTCTGTTCCTCCGTGCACCCCAAGACATCGAATATCTTGGTAATTTGCTTGACCCACATTTCTGCCTTGATCGGATCCGGCTTTCCATGGAAATCTGGTGGTCCCAACTCCTTGAACTGCTTAGCTGTGACAGACCGCGCGTTGCCATTATTTCCACCCGTATTTTGCACACAAGTCTCCCTCGTCTGATTTTGCATGAACTGCAAAAAGTTCCTAAACATTCCATCATTCATCGTTTTCTCGGTAATGTTGTTTACAAGAGGAGTATTGCCTTTCTGTTGCACGTTCTCCTGGTTTGTGACTAAAGGTTGTTCCACCGTTTCATAAACTCCATTGTTAACGTTCTCAGCATCCATTCTTAAATACTACCATAAAACAAGGGTTAATTAAACAAATTAACGTATCACATAATATCCCTATATTATGACCGACCAACAAATAAGCTTAGGTAGGACACACTAGCGAAGGATTTACTCATCTTTCCCCTCCTAGTTCTATTCCCCGATCTCCACCAGAGACCATATCCCTAAGCTCTGATACCAACTGTGACGCCCCCAAAATAGGTATACAACACCCATTCTGAGTCGCCAAATACATGGTACATAAAGCAAACTACAACTTCAATAATACAAATGTCGTGTGAAATACGACAATACCTACTGTGAGTTTAAATACAAATATTGTCTTCTAGACAATATCCACACGTAAATAAGTCCTCATTACAATTATTCAAACACTATTTTATAGAAATAGTGAGGACTGCTAAAACATCTTCCTAGAACCATCACTCCATACCCCGACTCGATCCTGCTATGTTCTCACCTCCTGAGAAGCAAAATGGAACAAAAAGGAAAGGGTGAGCTCAACTAGCTCAGTAAAGAATATTATGACTAAGATAATATACAACAAATTATCGGTTGTCTTCAACAAGGAAAATTTGATAAAATATAATAGACAACAAGTTTTAGATCAACAAATGCAGCGGAAACAACAATTCATTAGAAGAGTCACGTAGAGGATGAATTCTACTATCTTCTAATATTTAAGAGTCCATCATCAATATTTTATCCTTGTAACAACAATCAATATACATCTTTAATCATCTTTGCACTACAGGCCAAAGATATTTATTTGTATTACCAGTTGGTCATGTTCATCTCAACACTTGTTCATCTTTGCACTACGGGCCAAAGAGATTCATCAGTTTAATCATTCATCTTTGCACTACAGACCAAAGATATTCATCAAGTATCACCATTAAGGACTGAGGATGATGAAAAACATTTTTAAGAACGAATCCAGTGAGATAGAAGGACAAATATTAGGGATTCGTACAACAGTTTGTCCAAGATCAATAATACTTCATAACAACTGATTTTGAAGCAGAACTCAAAAATAACGATCAAAACATGGATACAATCAAAGATAGTAGCCAAAATAGATATTTTGGAAAAAAAGAAGAAATTTCATTTTTCGACGAATAGTGCTTTATTCGTGAATAATGCCATATACGTGAATAGTGATGTACACGTGAATAGTAACTCTGACACCAAAAGATAGAAATTTCACAAAAACATCATCACGCTTCGTGAATAATACTCGTGAATAGTTACTCGTGAATAATAACTCGTGAATATATCTCATGAATAGTAACTCCGACATGAAAAAGTTTCAAATAGATAAAAAGTTCAGAACAATATTTTGGCATAATGATATTGAAGAAGATAATATCATTTAAGAAGAAACAACATCCCTTACCTCAAAATAACCGTACTTCTGACTTAATTTTAGTATAGTGCTGACAGAAACTCGCACCGTATAGCAACACTTAAAGTATACTAACAAGAATATGCTCGATAATATAGAGAGAGAAAGAGAGAAAACTTTGTTTCTGGTGTGATTTTTAATTCTAACTTAGCCCTCTATTTATAGGAAAATGCTAGAACGCCAAAAGAGACTAAATTAATAAAATATTAATATTTACCAAATATTCAAGCCCACCACCAAGGAATCTGATTTCAGCCACCAAGCACATGTTAAAGATGTTCACCAACCATTGAAAAATGTTTTTCTTGAAAATAATAATTAAAACTTCCAAAAATCAATTATTTCGGAACTCCAAAACTTCAATAATTCACAATAAATAGCCATTTTATCAAAAAATTCAAATCTCGCATTTTTTTTATAGGAATTTCAATTCTCTACAACTTTGCAGAAGAAATGTTTTCCAAATTCCAAACAGAAATAATCCGAAATCCATAAACGGGCGATTTTATAGTCTATAATCAATTTTCGGTCAAGAATTGTGTCCACCGACACACAAAATATGTGTTAAACATTTAATGCCACAAAAATACTCTTCCTCCTCATATACTCATATATCCCACATTCATTGTAAAAATATCACCGTTAATATATTATTAAAATAATATAGTTAAATGAATTATTTTATCAAAAAAAGATAAAATATTAATTTTCAACAATTGTCACATTAAAATTTTTTTCCATCTATATCCACATAAAATGAATATTTTCTTTATCATAATAATCAATAATTAATTATTTAAAAATAATATTACAGAATCACAGTACTGACAACCAGGCCGTTCCCAGGATAGAGGGGGCTTTCCAATAAGGATTTCTCCTTACTAGAGCGCAATTAGGTGACCAAACTTCTCCTTAGACAGAACTTTCTAGACATTGCAAATAATATTATCTGATAATATTATTTAAATAATATGAATTATTGATCTGATAATAGAAAATACTGTGTTGTGACAATTATTTAAACAAAAATAATATAAATATCAACGCAGCAATTATTGAATCAATAAAATAAAATAATGAACAGTAACTACTGTAACAATTATTGAGTAGTGCCTTCTTACGTCCGAATCAATAATTCAACCATACTGTGCAATACCGTGTGCTACTGTACAACCACGTATATTACTGTATTTTAACCACAAATTATCCAACAGTGTTAACGGTAACAATTTACGCCGTTATTTATAAAACTCAATCTTTGTCTTTTTCTTTCATCCAACCGTTTTCCGTTATTGGGCCCACAAATGACTGCGCTGTCGTACGGAGATTCCCGACAATAAGAATATTCCACGACCAAACGAATATTCCCCGGCAAAAAGAATATTTTGTAACCACTTGCTTATTTTGTAAAATTTTCACATTTCACCCATAAACAAAGTATTATATTAACCCTTATTAATTTAGAATAATTAATAGAGGAAAATTTAATTTATTTATAATAAGTTGGGGTCCTACATTAGAAGTAAATTTATTTTTATTTATTTTTTTCTTTTTTCTTTTTTGTTTATTTTTTGTGCTTATCTGCTTATTTGCTAAGTAGTGTTTGCAAAAAGTGTGGATTAGGGACGAAACATCCCGATTAGTGAGAAAACTTGATTTTTCGGATTTCACTTTAAAAGATCTCACTTTAACAAAAATGGAGGGCGCCCAAACTGTTTCTTTAAGGGATCGATGTTATCCTTCCCGCTCTGCCCAACCTTCATGTATCAGTCTACCACCGGTAACTGGTAATAATTTTGAACTTAAACCACATTTTATAAATATGTTACCTAGGTTTACGGGGATAGAAGATGCATATTTATTTTTTCAGGAATTTGAGGAAGTTTGTGCCCTAATGAAAATTCAACAACTGTCTGATGACTCAATCAGGCTAAGATTTATAACATTTTCTTTAAAAGATAATGCTAAAAAATGGTTATATAGCCTACCAAATAATTCCATATCAACTTGGGAGGGATTTGTTGTTACATTTCTAAAATAATATTTTCCAAATCATAAAACTGCTAAAATTAGGACTGCAATTCATTAATTTTGCCAACTTGAAAAAGAGTCCTTTTGGAAATATTTTGATAGATTTAAAAATTTGTTATCCCAGTGCCCACACCACGGAATTGAGAAATGGAGATTGTGTCAAATAGCTTACGAAGGTTTAGACTATCTCACTAAAATAATGTTAGAGTCAATGTGTCAAGGGGATTTTTTGAATAATGATGAGGGAAAAGCTTGGGAGTTTTTAGAAGACTTAACAGAAAAAACCATGCAATGGGAAACCACCCGAGAGACCGATAAACCTAGTTCATCTAGGGGTGTTCATATAATTGACAATTTAATTGCTACCGAAGCTAATTTGGCTGGTGTACTTAAAATACTTGAAGCTTTAGAAACTAGGGGACAATCACACATGAACCAAGTCTCAACACCAACACCTTTGTGTCTAAGTAATTCACCAAGCCATGTGATTGATGAATGTTCTAGAGTCATGCCCCAACCGGAAGAATATGAACAAGTTAATGCAATGTTTCAAAGACCTGGGAATGACCCATTTGCAGCCACGTATAATCCAGGTTGGAGAAATCATCCTAATTTTGCATGGACCCAAGGACCCTACCCAAATAATTCCTCAAATCAGGTCAATCAATATCTAAATCAATCTTTTCAACCTTACTTAAAGCCAAATCCTGGTCTGTACCAAAATTCAAGTTCAACAACCCAATACCCACCAGGTTTTTCTAATGAAAGTGAGAAGAAACTTAACACTTTAGAGAAGAGCATGGAAACTTTAATGAAATCTCATAATAATTTCGTGCAAAACACTAACCAAGCTATTTCTCGCCTAGAGATCCAAATGAGTCAATTGGCCACTATAGTTAGTGAAAGATAGAAGGGTAAGCTTCCCAGTCAACCCGAGACCAATCCAAAATTTCCAGTCCCTAATCAAAAACCTTATCATGCTAATTCACTTGAAAACAACCAAGTCAATCATGTGAATTCTATAATTTCTTTAAGGTCTGGAAATTATTTTAATAATCATGCTGGCATTGATAATGAAGAAGAGAAAATTTTAAACGTTGAATCTAACAATCCATCTTCAAAGTCAGCCCAGCCTGAAAAGCCCACAAACTCTGAGTTAGTAGTTCCATCTACTAAGCTTGTGTCAAAAAATGATCAAACCAATTCTTTTGAATTAAATGAAAAAGTCTTTAAACCAAAATCCCCATTCCCTCAAAGACTTATTTCGAACAAGCAGTCAACCCAGTTGGACAAGATTCTAGAAGTGTTCAAACAAATGAAAATTACTAGATGCCATTCAACAAGTTCCCTCATATGCTAAATGTCTAAAAGATTTGTGCACACACAAAAGAACCACTCATGTTCCTAAGAAAGCTTTTCTAACAGCCCATATTAGTTCTATCTTGTCATGTCAAGTCCCTGTGAAATATAAGGACCCCGGTTGTCCTACTATTTCATGCATCATAGGTGACACCTTAATTAAAAAGTCTTTACTTGATTTAGGAGCTACTGTGAACCTATTACCATTTTCTGTGTACCAAACTTTAGGCTTAGGGGAGTTAAAAAAGACAAGTGTCACACTCCAACTAGCTGACCATTCCGTTAAAGTGCCAAAAGGAATAGTTGAAGATGTACTCATTAAGGTTGGTGATTTTGTCTTCCTTGTTGATTTTATTGTTCTTGAAACTCAGCATGTTGTCAATCCCAATGGTCAAATTCCTGTCATTTTAGGTAGACCATTTCTAGCAACCTCTAATGCGTTAATTAATTGTAGAAATGGGCTAATGAAATTGACATTTAGAAACATGAAAATTGACTTAAATGTGTTTAATGTGGGAGAGCAACCTAGTGATTTGTTTGACCAGTCAGTTGAAGTGAACATGATTCAGAAAATATCAGGAAATGAACTTACGGGGGAAGATGAAATTATTAACTTTTGTCTAAAACATATTGGTCAAAATTGGGATGAAACTGAATACTTGAATGAGGTCAATGAGATGTTGGACTCAACAGCCCAAAAATCTTACTCTAGATTGGAACCTATAGTTGAATCAAGTTTGACACATTTTGAGCATTTTCAAGATAATCAAATTGACTTTAAATCCTCTTATGATCATTTTATGTCTACCATGGGTCCATCCGAAGCGTCTTCTAGAAACACTAAATGTGATTTAACAAGTGAACCAAAGGTTCTGGACAATGATAATCTTCCATGTTTAGATAATGAGATCATATCTCCCATTTCAGATAATGCATGTGATAATCCAGTGGTATCTAAACATCTTGGTATAACAATTATTCAAAAGGATGAAAATGTTTTAGTGCCCCTTAGTAACAAATTTGGATAGATTTTATGAAGTTGGAATTTTTCAAAAGGAACTATCATTTTTCGTTATCATTCTGTGACTCAATTTTAAAAGAATCAGTCGGGTATGCTCACAATTGCTCTTCTGTTGCAAATTCTAACTATTTCCAATTACCCAGACCTCCTGAAAATCATACGAAATCCACTATAGGTTGTCTGTTTGTATCACTGATCATTTACAATCGCATAGTTTTTAGGATGCTTAAAATTTGTAGATATGTACATTTGTTTTCTTTCTCACCACATTTTTTTGCAGAACAAATGCCCATCGTACGAGGTATAATTCTTTCATATCTTTGTTCTCTATTTTTCATTTGCACATTGAGGACAATGCATGATTTAGGTATGGGGGAGTTTATTTGTATTATTGTATTAGATTTTTTTTATTTTTTAGGAAAAAAAATAGAAAAAAAAACAACCAATATATATATATATTAAAAAATTGAAAAAAATAAAATAAAATAAAATAAAAATTTTGTTTGACTTTTTATGGATTGAATTATTTCTAATAAATGTTTGTGGAGCAAAACTCATGAGTAAGATTGAAAGATTTAGAACTCTTAAATTTTTGATAAGATACAAAATCTTAGTTTGAAATACCATCCGGATTAAAATTGATTTCACAAGCATTTTTGCACTTCACGCTTGCACTAATTCTTAGTTGTGGAGTATAAACCATGATTCGAGTAATTTCAACAAAGGGAAAAAGAAAAAAAGAATGAAAAAAAAAAAGTTGAAAAATAAATAAATAACTGCTTCAATGTCCATTAAACGAAATAACTGGGTATCTAAGCCTCGGGAAGCATCGATATTCACGCTGAAAAGTGTGATGGATAAAAACAGCTTGACTAGTCTTGTTTTGTGGCCTTTGTTACTCGAGTAAGTAAGCCCTTAGGGGTGTCTCTACACCTAGTGCCCTAAAGCCATCTGGTTTGGGAGTCATTGGTCCAACGCTCGCTCTACATGGGTAACTCTGAAAAGCCTAAGAAAATGAGATATTGCACAAGTCAAGAATCAAAATTGAAAAAAATAATAATGAAAAAAAAAGAAAGAAAAAATAAGCTTGCTTGATTTTCATGGTAAAAATTCCTACTAAGAGTTACATCATATACACATGCATGCATCATATGGAATTGATTTAATGAACGATGGTGTCTAAAATGAAGATTGAGTATTTTTGATAAAGTGAAAGTGTGATTTTGAATTTAATCTTGCTTATGTATAATGCCCATAGATATTTAGAAGCTTTCTTTCAATGTCATAATTTGTTGAATCCAAAAATATTTTTTTCAATTTTGTGGGTATATTTACTGCAAACCCTCACGAGACACAACTCGTCCACTTAGGGTAACTTTGGGGTTTAAAGGCTTGTTGCACATGCTAAGTGCAATCGTGTTTCCTACGAAAATGAGATAGTGTAATTTTTGTTTAATTTATTTTTATTTTTATTTATTTTAGAGAGAAAGGATCACTTGTTATTTTATTTTTCTTAGTTTTTCACCAGTGTAGAAGTGAGAAGATATTTAGAGTTTGTCTCTCTTATTCCAATCACGTGTGGAACATACTGTCAGGGAGTATTTGTAACTTTCTTTTATTTATATAATAGAAATTCTCTTTTTAATTATTGTTCTTATTTCATGCGAATTGTAGTACTAATATTATTTATTTTTGTTTTTAATTCCATGACTAGCTAAATTTCTAATACCTAGGATTATGATGAAACTACGTATTTCATAATTATATTTTCTTTCCGTTCCATAATTAATGCCTAATTATTTTCGCCTTCATATTTTCCTCCGCATAAATTGCATATGATTTTTATATTGATTGCGAGGTTTTGATAAGTTATAATTAATCTGTGAATTTTTTATAACTTACGCTTGCCCATATTAATTATATGAATCATTATTTTTAAAGGGAAGGGAGAATAATTTGGGAATTGATTTAGGAAATAAGAAATTATTTATTATGTTAATATTTGGTGGATTCTGATTCCTAGGTATCTTTTCTCATTAATAGTTTTCGTTATTAATTAATAGTTTGCATAATTTAGTTAATAAATTCTCTCCACCATATTTATTTCTAATTCGCCTAAAATAGATATTAAGGATACATTAAAATTAATATAGTCTCTGTGAGTTCGACTTGTACTTGTCAGTTCTTCAATTAGACACTGTGCACTTGCAGTACATATTTTTATCACATCACATATGATATTCTTTTTATGGGTAAAAGAAAATTTTATTAAAAATTAAAAATTCAAAGTCATACAAATGTGACAAATTCAAAATGTATACAGCCACAAGAGCTGCATAATCTGTTGATACCTTTGTTCCTCACACATTGATACAAATTCAATAGAAATATCATTTATTTGTAAAGAAAAACACACTGATGCAAATTAAATAGAGAATCTGGGTGTGTGTGTCAACTTTCTGCATCCTTGGTATTTAAATATTTCTTTCTGCCCCTTGAAGAATCATTTCTTGGTCAAGGTAATGACTAAAATAAGGGTTTAATTGTTTTCTCCCTGAAGAGATGCTCATCCATATTTCTTGCAAAGCTATCAAATAGGTTGTCAATGAAAGAGTTCCCAAAATGACTTACTAGCAAAGATTCTAGACCAGCTCTATTTATTTTGGCCAAAACCATGCCACTGCTATCCTTGTAATCACCCACAAATTGTTTTTCATCATCTTGCAAGTCCCATATTAATTCAAAGGATTCAAGCCTATTAAGGCTAAACGAACCCTCACTTTGAATTATTGACTTTACTTCATCCATGCAAGGCTTATAAAGAGGGATATTGAATGAATTGATGTCCGCTTCACCAACTAACCCCTGAAAGCAAATACAATATATGGTCATAGAAAAGTGTCGTTGAAACAAATGTAAAATGTAATTACATGCATACTTGTTTTGACAATATAAATATTTCTGTAACACTAGTTCTGACATTATCAGCACCCATTCTAAATTTTACAAAATTTCAAGGTTATATTTCTATTCGAAATTTATCCTAATTTATTTTTAATGTTTAGTTCAATAGTGATACCATGGATATGTATTCTATTAAGTTGTCACATCCTTACATTTGTTATAGAAAAATTGCATATGCTATTTTTGTTATGTGTGCTAGATACAACATTTGCAATAACAAAAGCAACTTTAAATTTAGCGAGCGTGACAACTTCATGGAACCTGAATTAGATGACATGATAATTGTATAGTAATGATAAACTTGAGAATGTTGCATCATTTTGCAATTTATTGAAAGAAAAATCCGATAAATGAGATTCTTTTAATCCGGTGAAAAGGATTATTAAGTAAAGATCATTTGTTTAATTGGATTAGTGAAAAATGTATCTTACCTCAGCCTCCATTTCTTGGAGTGACTTTGCTAGCAAATCCCAAATACGGTAACAATCTTCCTTGGTGTGATCCGAAAATCACCTACCGGGCAATGTTAGAACCATACGGCCATTCGGAACTATTTCCTCGGCTCGCATGCATAGAAATGTTGAGAAGTCTCTTACAAATTGGTTTGAATATGCTTCAAAAACACTGGGAGGAGTTGTTCTTGACATGTAGATTTTTCCCTTGTTATTCTCTAGTCTTTCAGGAACCTACAATTTAATTTGTTAGCCTGTGTTAATTATTATGCTATGCATTAATTAATTGTATTATTAATTTTCTAAATATATATGGAAATGCTAACCTCAGAAAGCCAATGAATACTAGAAGAAGAATGAACAAAGTGCAGGCTTTTGCTTGGAAAGAGCCTCCCATAGAAAGAACCTGGCACTCCAGATATAAAACATTGCCCCAAATTTTCACCTTTTTCCTCCCTTAATTTCGCAAAAAAATGGTGGTAACATTTTGAAAATCGTATTGAAATCATTATTGGGAAGATCATTTAAAAACACCTGAAACTCAGGCGATTTCACACTTTTCTCTTGACAGATTGCATGAACATTGTCTATAATATTCGACACGACAAAGAGGGTGTTTGGCCCTGAAGAGCAACCCAAGTCGGCTATCTTGAAACACTCGGGGAATCCATCAACACCATAATCATTGACGGTTTCCTCTAAAACTTGACGTGCCTTCGATATAAATATTTTCTGCGAGAGAATTAATTGTACCATTTTTCAAATGGAAATTAAAACAAAATACAACATAAATTTTATTTATTTATTTTACCATCATAGCATAATAAAAAAGTTCAAATCCTTGGAGATCAGGGAAAGAAAAGGAGAGATACCTGGAGGGTTGAGTTATTAGCATAGCTAGATTCCCCATTGCCTGCATTCATGCGTAGAACGTTTTGAAGGACCATGGCTTAATTGTGTGCTGTACTTGGAAAACAGCAACTTATTTGTAGAAGACCTTACACCACTAACGGGGGGACACATTTCTTTATGGTCCTTTTTGTTTGGTTAATTACTTCTTAGTTAATATTTCCCCGTTTACAAAATTAGAGATCTACTCTGACTTTTTAAATCAATTTATAAAATTTTAAAATTTAAATTGATATAAATTCATTTAAAGTTATAAATATGATAATTAGTATTATATCCGTTCCAAAATTAAAGATATATTTTGACTTTTTAAAGTCAATTCGAGAAATCCTAAAACTTAAAATTGATATAATTTCACTCAAGTTTTGAAAACAATAAAGATGATAATTAGTAGTACTTTATAGTTAGATTACAATTGTTATATTTATTGTATTAAAACTAAATAAATTTATATCAATTTTGAATTTTTGAATTTCACAAATTGACTCAAAAAAATCAAAATGTATATCTAATTTTGGAAGAGTTAAAATATTACTTTTTGGTTGGTTTTCTATTTATTTATTGTGTGTTATACAACGGCAACAAGGGTGTTGTTTTATTAAAATCTAAAAAAATAATACAATAACTAGGTGGGACATGTAGCCTAACCCTTTTAAAAATATTACAATTTTCGTGTTTCAGTTTGTCGCTCACTGGAACTATTTTATCTGGGAATCTGAGAATCCCAGTTTAAAAAAATGTTTCGAGTCCTAGTTGTAATGACAGTACATGTGATTTAGATGTAGAAAACCACAAGATAACCTAATTAACTTGGTTTTAGAGTGGAAGTTAGCAACATATCTAATTGGATCGATCTAACGCGAAAACCTATGCAACTTAATATTGTTCTGCATCTCTTGGATTTTCTTATTTTATTTGTTAATTTCTGTTCCCTGAGCTGATTTTTTCCAAATTTAAATTATATGCCATGCACGTACTTTTTAGCAGATTGAAGAGTATTCACAAGCTAGGGTAAAAATTATGCTATAGGAAGGCAAAAGAGTGATAAGGAAACAAACATGGTGACTACAGATCGATGATCTGTTATATACTGATGTGTTTATTGATTAACATCAGTAAATCAGTACAAGAAAAAAAACTTAATTTTTTCGGAATATTTTGTAGAAATATCGTAATAAAGCTGATCGGGGATAAATCTATCGATAATTTGATCGGAATTATACATTTGCGAAGAAATTATGGCTAGTATTACGGACGGAATTATTGTCGACGGACTAATTCCGTCGATAATAGTATGTTGGTGAAACACAAATAATATATAAGATTCAACTATCAAATAAAAGAATGGCAGAAATAGAACTTATCGATTTATAGCGAATAATTTTGAGCTGAGGCTTGCAACGCACTATCATTAAGTAGAAATTTCTCATCTCGGAGAACTTTTCTCGGTGCTAAGGTCACTGACAAAATCCTATTCCAAGATTCAACGGCTCTTCACCCAATTACTAATCAGCACTTGAAATAGTTGAATGACCCAGGAACAATTTTTAATTTTTGTTACTCAAACTCAAAAAATTGCACCACACACACACACACACACACACATATATATATATATATAAGACCCCAGATTTTATGAATAAAGATTTTATTTTCTCGAAATATTTTTTTTTAATATTATGGTGTGGATTTGATATAATGTTATAGTTGTGGGTAGTATTTATAAATTTTGCAAAGTATGCAAGTTGTCATATTATATTCGATTGGTCGGGGAATATTTGTTTTATCAGGAAATATTCGTACAACGGCACAATCATTGGTGGACCCTGCAACGGAATTATTGTCGGAATGAGAAAATGACAAAAATACTTTATGAAAATAACGGCGGAAATTTTACCGTTAACTGTTGAAACATCCGGTGTTAAAAGTACAGTAATACGCGTGGTTGCATAGTAGCACACAGTATTGATTATTGATGCTTACGTGATAAGTCACTCAGTTTTGTTTTATTGATATTATTAATGCAATAAAATATATTATATTATATTATGCATAGTATTACATAGTGCCTGCATAGTGTTTTGCATAGTAAAATCTTTTTATATAAAATATAATACTTTTATAAAGTTATCTGTTTTATTAGACAATAATTAGAATATATTATATTTTATTATGCATAGTGTTTGCATAGTAAAATCTTTTATAAAGTTATTTGTTTTATTAGATTATAAATAGAATATATTATATTTTATTTAAAAGATTTTGCTTTAAATATGGACCGTCAGATTAAAGTAAATCAATCTGGACCGTTCATGAGTTAGTTACTATGCAGTCCATTTTTCTATAAATAGAAGCTCATTCCTTCATTATTTCTTACGAATTCACTGAAACTCTAAAAAGATAAACTATAGAGAGAAAGAAGAAAAGTGTTCTGCTACTTCACTACTTTTATATCCAGTACTCTTCTTTCTAAGGTAGGGAATATTATTTGTTGTACTCGTAGGGAATATTATTTGTTGTACTCGTAAGGGGTACTCTTTCTTTCTTATTTATGAAGAGAACTTCTGTTATTCCATTCTTTATTATTCTGTTAGAATAACCTGTATACGCAGGCTACCCTATACTTGGTGAATTTTTTTGTTATTCCATTTTTTATTATTATGTTGGAATAACATGTCTATGCAAAGTACTGCATACATGGTGAAATTCTTCTAATATTCCATTCTTTATTATTCTGTTGGAATATCCTGTCTGTGCGTTTTACGCCGGACCTGGTTCCGTTATTTATTATTCTGTTGGAATATCTTGTCTGTGCGTTTTATGCCGAACCTGGTTCCGTTATTTATTATTATGTTGGAATATCCTGTCGGTGCAAATTTCGCATGACCTGGTTCCGTCATTATTATTCTGTTGGAATAACATGTCTATGCAAAGTACCGCATGCATGGTGATTTATTTTGTTATTCCATTCTTTATTATACTCAGTTGGTTAAAGTTTTGACTTCTATACTCCATGAAATTAGTGGAATATTCTTGATATTTGCGCTTCATCCAGTATATTTTCATGGAAATATTCTTCTGAGCATTCTTGAATTTTACTCTACAAAGCAGTATCATGTTGACAATTTGGACGTTATCAGTTCCTAGATAAATTAATTCTTGAACTTATTTTATTGAATTCTTATATCATTGTCATCATCCTCATGTTTATTTTTTTGAAAGTCATAAGTGGCTTGTAGTGCATAGATGGACTTGGTATGATTATGACAAGGGATTATTCGGTATAATCATAACCGTAATGTTACAAATGATGTGGAAAAAGTCCTCATTGGCCCGTAGTGCATTGATGGACAGTTTTTGGTATGATTATGGCTATGGATTCTCTTTGGCCGTAGTGCAAAGATAAATTGTTTTATGGCATGATCAGGACCGTTGATGAAAACATGATTATCTTTTGCCGTAGTGCATGGATAATTCGTGGTCGTGATACTAAAGACTATCCTTGGCCTGTAGTGCAGGGATGATATGATGATGTGGATTATTTATTAAGCCGAGTCTCAGCGACAAAAGTCATGAAAAACCTTTTAAATCATAGAAGATAGTAGATTTTATTCTCTACTTGACTCTTCTAATGGATTGCTTGTTCCGCTGCAGTTAAACTTGGTAGTTATTATATTTTATCAGTTTAACACTGTTGAAGGCTAATGATAATTTATCCTGCATTATCTTACTCATAATATTTCTTACCGGGCTAGTTGAGCTCACCCTTTCTTTCATTGTTCTCTTCAGGAAATGAGAATATAGCTGGGACTAGTCGGGGAACAGAGTGATGGTCCTAGATGGTTCGTTAGTAGTCCTCACTATTCTGTGAAATAGTGTGATAATAATTGTAATGAGGACTCTTTTTGAGTTTGTATACTCTCTAGTAGACAATATTTGTATTCAAACTCACAGTTTATGTTTTATCATATTGTACACGACAGTTGTATTATTAAGTTGTATTTGAATTCTATACCATGTATCTGGCGACTCAAGATGAGTGATGTATACCTAATTTTTGGGGTGTCACAGTTGGTATCAAAGCTTAGGGATATGATCCCTTGCTGAGATGTGAGACAAGAACTAGGAGGGGGAGAGACGGGGAATTCCTTCGCTAGTATGACCTACCTAAGTTTATTTGATATTTAATTGGTCGGTCAGAGTATATAGATAATGTGTTACATATCAATTGACATTTGTTTTGTGGCAGTATTTGCAAATGGCATCCGAAAATGTTGAGATAAGCAATGAAGCACATGAGACCGTTGAGACACCTTTAATCACTAACCAGGTTAATGTGATGTCAGACGAAGAAGAAATTAGAGATATCTACGTGGTGCATGAAGAACTAATAGTTGCACCCGAGCTAGTTACAGAGGTAGCAGCTGAGAGTGAGGAAGAAGAGGAACCTGAGAAGAATTTATTAGAAGAATTTTATGATCAAAATTTAGCATTACAAAATCGTATTCATGAGTTAGAAGAGCAGGCTAAAGAACGGCAGACGGTTGTGGATCAAAGAGATGCAACCATTCAAAATTGTGTACCCGATGTGCGATGCTTGAACAGAAGCACTCTTTGGCAGAGTATAAGATATTAGAGTTGGAATCTGAGAATGTTATGATCAAAGTTCTGATGAAAGCAGAAACAACTGAACGAAGGAGAATAGATGACGCATGGGTAAAAGTCACACGACGTGTAGATATTGTAGAAAAAGACGTCCGATCCAATAAAGCCAAAATAGATGAAATGAAATTTTCTTTTTGGACAACAATTGGGAGAATCCAACATCGAATTCAGAATTATCATGTGCATAGCGGTCAACCCCAATTCGATATGGATCGGAGAATAATGATTCAAATTATGGATCAGAAATGTGAAGAAGCACTTAAGGGTGGAATGTACCCTATAACAAAGTCAAATCCAGTAGTTTAATTGAGAGCGTTTGTCGAGGAACCCGAAAGAAGTTATTATGGGAAAGTTAATGATAAACTCTTGCGAAGTTTATACCTTATTAAATACCAGTTCTACCACTCTTTTATTTCATCTAGTTGTGTTCAATGTTTAAATTTGACTCCGGAGAAATTAGACTTTGATTTATCTGTTGAAACTCTGTTGGGAGAAACCTTGTTACCTCTACTATTTATAAATCTTGTTTGATTCAAATCAACACTTTCACGTTACTTGTCGATCTTATCTCTTTGAAAATATTTGCATGGATGTGATTTTTGGAATCGATTGGTTAACTACTCATCATGCTTTTTGTAAGGTTGTTAGCTTTCATATTCCTAACCAACCTGTTATGTGAATTCAAGCAACCAAACCACTAAAGTCAATCATTGTCATATCAAGCCATAAGTAAAGAGCCTCGGTCCTTTCGTTATTGACTTCCTTGTGTGGAATGCACCGAAGCCAGACTTTCTGTAGGCGACGTCGTGAATGACGATGACAAATTGATAGGAATCAATGTGACGTACTATCGAAGTCTTTGATGAGGGTCACATCTTTGAATGATATTTCTATTGTTAATAAATTTCCTGACGTATTCTTGAAGTCTTCTTAGCCTACCCCTAGAGCGTGAAATCGAATTTTGTATTGACCCCAGTACAAAACCCATTTCTAAAACCCTCAAATATTTATTCAACTAAAACGAACGTATAACGTGCCAAAGACGTTGGCTCGAGCTATTGAAGATTACGATCATACCATTCAATACCATCGTGGGAAAGCGAACGTGGTAGCTGACGCGTTGAGTAGAAGATCGTATGCGTTTACGAGTGCGATGTTGTTAACATAAAGGCCCATTTCGTACGACTTACAAATGATGAAGATAGAGTTAAAAACTCTAGGAACCCAAGTGAAGATAACGAATATACAAGTAGAATCGACTGTAATCGATAAAGTTAAAGCCGCTCAAGTTACACACCCGGAGCTGATAAATGTGAAGAAGAAGGTTCAAGAGGGCGTTATTCTAGAAGCAAGAATCGACGAAGATAGAAAATCTCAACCCTCGATTTAATTGACCCATTTAAAAGTCTCGATCAAGTAGGAACTATGGCTTATAGACTCGTTTTACCGCCAAGTATGTCACGTGTTCATAACATTTTTAACGTATCGATGTTACGCAAATATGTGGACGACCCGAACCACATTATTAAATTAGAACTAAACGATATAACAGAAGATTTAACGTATAAGGAGATACATGTTAAAATCTTGGATAAAAAGGATCGTATTCAACACTCAAAGGTTATACCTCAAAAATTAGAATCTGAAATGAAGTCAAGGGATCCTCACCACTTCGGCATACCAGGTACGTACGTAAATTTCGAGGGCGAAATTTCATAAGGAGGGGAGATTGTGAGACCCCAGATTTTATGAATAAAGATTTTATCTTCTCGAAATATTTTTTTTTAATATTATGGTGTGGATTTGATATAATGTTATAGTTGTGGGTAGTATTTATAAATTTTGCAAAATATGCAAATTTTTATATTATATTTGATTGGTCGGGGAATATTAGTTTTATCAGGGAATATTCGTGCAACGACACAATCATTAGTGGACCCCGCAACAGAATTATTTTTGGAATGAGAAAATGACAAAAATACTTTATAAAAATAACGGCGGAAGTTTTACCGCTAACTGTTGAAACACCCGGTGTTAAAAGTACAGTAATATGCGTGGTTGCATAGTAGCATACGATATTGATTATTAATGCTTACGTGATAAGTCACTCAGTTTTGTTTTATTGGTATTATTAATGTAATAAAACAGAATACTTTATAAAGTTATTCTATAAATAGAATATATTATATTTTATTATGCATAGTGTTGCATAGTGTCTGCATAGTATTTTGCATAGTAAAATCTTTTTATATAAAACAGAATACTTTTATAAAGTTATCTGTTTTATTAGACAATAATTAGAATATATTATATTTTATTATGCATAGTGTTTGCATAGTGCCTGCATAGTATTTGCATAGTAAAATCTTTTATAAAGTTATTCATTTTATTAGATTATAAATAGAATATATTATATTTTATTTAAAAGATTTTGCTTTAAATATGGACCGTCAGATTAAAGTAAATCAATTTGGACCGTTCATGAGTTAGTTACTATGCAGTCCATTTTTCTATAAATAGAAGCTCATTCGGTCATTATTTCTTACGAATTCACTGAAACTCTAGAAAGATAAACTATAGAGAGAAAGAAGAAAAGTGTCCTGCTACTTCACAACTATTATATCCAGTAATCTTCTTTCTAAGGTAGGGAATATTATTTGTTGTACTCGTAGGAAATATTATTTATTATACTCGTAGAGAATATTATTTGTTGTACTCGTAGGGAATATTATTTGTTGTATTCGTAAGGGGTACTCTTTCTTTCTTATTTATGTAGAGAACTTCTGTTATTCCATTCTTTATTATTCTGTTGGAATAACCTGTATACGCGGGCTACCCTATACTTGGTGAAATTCTTTTGTTATTCCATTCTTTATTATTATGTTGGAATAACCTGTCTATGCAAAGTACTGCATACACGGTGAAATTCTTCTAATATTCCATTCTTTATTATTCTGTTGGAATATCCTTTATGTGCGTTTTACGCCGGACCTGGTTCCGTTATTTATTATTCTGTTGGAATATCATGTATGTGCGTTTTACGCCAGACCTGGTTCCATTATTTATTATTCTGTTGGAATATCCTGTCGGTGCGAATTTCGCCTGACCTGGTTCCGTTATTATTATTCTATTGGAATAACCTGTCTATGTAAAGTACCGCATGCATGGCGATTTCTTTTGTTATTCCATTCTTTATTATACTCAGTTGGTTAAATTTTTTTCTACTATACTCCATGAAATTAGTGGAATATCCTTGATATTTGCGCTTCATCTAGTATCTTTTCATGGAAATATTCTTCTGAGCATTCTTGAATTTTACTCAACAAAGCAGTATCATGTTGACAATTTGGACATTATCAGCTCCTAGATAAATTAATTCTTGAACTTGTTTTATTGAATTCTTATATCATTGTTATCATCCTCATGTTTATTTTTTTAAAAGTCATCTGTGGCCTGTAGTGCATAAATGGACTTGGTATGATTATGACTAGGAATTATTTGGTATAATCATAACTGTAATGTTACAAATGATGTGGAAAAAGTCCTCATTGGCCCGTAGTGCATTGATGGACAATTTTTTGTATGATTATGGCTATGGATTCTCTTTAGCCGTAGTGTAAAGATGAATTGTTTTATGGCATGATCAGGACCGTTGATGAAAACATGATTATTTTTAGCCGTAGTGCATGGATAATTTGTGGTCATGATACTAAAGAATATCCTTGGCCTGTAGTGCAGTGATGATTAGATGATGTGGATTATTTATTAAGCTGAGTCTCAGCGATAAAAGTCATGAAAAACCTTTTAAATCATAGAAGATAGTAGATTTTATTCTCTACTTGACTCTTCTAATGGATTGCTTGTTCCGCTATAGTTAAACTTGATAGTTATTATATTTTATCAGTTTAACACTGTTGAAGGCTAATTATAATTTATTCTGCATTATCTTAGTCATAATATTTCTTACTGAGATAGTTGAGCTCACCCTTTTTTCACTGTTCTTTTCAGGAAATGAGAATGTAGCTGGGACTAGTCGGGGAACAGAGTGATGGTCCTAGATGGTGCATTAGTAGTCTTCACTATTATGTGAAATAGTGTGATAATAATTGTAATGATGACTCTTTTTGAGTTTATATACTCTCTAGCTCTAAGTCATCTACATAGCACCCTTGACATTCCTTGATCCTCCAAATATGTCAATCAAAATTTACTAGTTTATATAATTAAAACAAAAACCAAATGTTTTAACTATTTTATTCAATGTAAAGCTGTAATATTTGAATCAAAGGACTAGATTTATCAAAATCTAGCCATATCTAACTTTTAACTAGTTCAAAAGTTGTAAAACTTGAATTGTTGAGCTAGAATGGCTAAGATTTATTTAAATCTAGTTTTCTTTCTAGTTGTTTTTGTAAATATTAACAACCACGTGACCCTAGATCTGTATCTAGAGGGAACAGGAAGCTTGGATACGCACAGACATGGATTTAACTGATGAATCCTTTTTTTGTGTCGTTTAGATTAAATATCTATTTTATTTCAGTATCCTCATTATGCATGTTATTCATGTGATATTTTGTGAGCCTAGGAGTCACGACATCTAAGATCCAGCTGATGGATCTAGATCTGATTCCCGTGATGGACCCTTTTCAGTTGTACAGTTAGCTTGTAAATCATATTTGTGATGCTCGGGTCACTTCGATGACTTTCATGCCCATAAGGAGCCCAAAATTTATATGTATATTATTTTGTCGAAGATGCTTCGCATATCGAGAATAAAATTAAAATAAGCCGAATACGAAATAAAATAGAATTATCAAATGCCTCGATTACTATGTAAACATAAGGGTTTGAAAACCTGTTTTCAAAGCATCATATTGTGACGCTCCCAAAATAGGTCTACACAACCTATTATGAGTCGCCAAATACATGATACAAAATTCAAATACAAACTTCTTATATACAACTATATATTAACTGTCGTGTAAAATACGACAAAACATAAGTTGTGAGTTTCAATACAAATATTATCTCGTAGACAATATTCAAACTCAAATAAATTCCTTATTATAATTATTGTCACGCTATTTTATAAAATAGTGAGCACTACTATAATAACCATCTTCGACCATTAATCCACTCCCCAACTAGTCTCAGCTACATTCTCGCCTCCTAAGAAAAATATATAATGGAACCAACAGGAAAATGGTGAGCTCAACTAGCCCAGTAAAGAATATTATGACTAAGATAATGAACAACAAATTATACTTAGTCCTTAACAGTGAAAAAATTTGATAGAATACAATAGACAACAAGTTTTAGATCAACAACTACAGCGGAACAAGCAATCCATTAGAAGAGTCGATCTAGTAGAGCATGATGTCTACTATCTTCTATAATTTAAAAGTCTATCATCAATATTTTATCCATGTAACATCAATCAATAATTATTTCCAATAAACGAATTATCTATGCACTACGAGCTAAAGATAATCGTTTGTATCACTAGTGGTCATGATCATGCCAAATACATGTCCATCTATGCATTACAGGCCAAAGAGGACTTTCACCACAAACCATTATATGTAACATTAAAGGTCATGATTATACCAATACATAATTTCTGGTCATAATCATACCAATCAACCATTCATCTTAATTTGCACTACGGGCCAAAGATGACTTTCAGCACAATATAAACATGAGAATGATGACAATGATATAAAGAATCAATCAAGTGAGATCAAGGATAAATATTTGAGATTTATAATTTAATTTATCCAGAGTTCAAGAATTTCCAAATTGTCAACATGATAACTAATTGTGGAGTAAAATTCAAATATGATATTTAAGAAGATAATTTGGACAAAGAAACTAAATTTCGTCGTGAATAGTACCGTATGAATAATATTATATGAATAGTACTCATTAATAGTAATGTATGAATAGTACCCCAACATTAAAAAATTAAAATTTAATAAGAAAGTTCAGACCAATATTCTAGTGAAATGATATTAGATGAAGCGCATACCTTACAGAATTTATAATCATTTCAAGAATTATAGACGCAATAATTACCATAGTAAGTTAAAATTTAGGAATATGAAATGAAATAATATCACTTACATAATATGAAGTATGAAAGAAAATGATATCTCTTACGAGTATTGAAAGAAAATAACATCTTTTATCTTAATAGAAACTAGCTCTGACTTGGTATAACGAATATTATCCTGAGAAAATCTTGAACTAAAAGCTACACTCAAAGTTTTCTTATACTCAAAAGAAATACTCACAATATTGTAGTAGGAACGCTTGTAATTTTTGGTGTGTTTAGGATGGAGGGTTACCCCCCCTTTATAGTGCAGCACGGAGGAAAAAATTAAATAAATTTGCTTAACTTTTTTTTCTTCTATGCCTAACTTTTTTTCTTTCTTCTCTGCCTAACCTTCAATTCCTTATTGGTGAGACCCACAAATTTGGAAACAAATGAATGTATTGCAGGAGAAAAACTCTTCCCACCAACTTGGAAAAGATAAAGAATACAAAGCAAACCTTCTCACCCCAACTCACAAATTTATATGCTTGTAAATCATATATTATAATAATAGTACTATATAAAAAATTATAAATTTTAAAATTATACTATTATATTATCACATTATACTATTATAATGCAATATTATAATAATATATTTGAATGATTATTTTATCGGAGAAGATAATTGTGATTCCATAGAAAAATATGTCAAACTTTAAACAAATGTGACATGCTAAATTACTTCATTTATATCAAAATTGAACCAATATCCACCACATAATAATTATTCATAATTAATATTATAAGCTCACAATATTGACAACCAGATCATTCTCAGGAAAGATGGGGTTTTCTGATAAAGATTTATCCTTATCGGCGCATAATTATATAACCTAACCCCTTTTTCAAGCTTGACATAACTTTTTAGACATTGCCAATAATGCTAACTAATAATATTATTCAAATGATATAAAATATTGTGCAGATGTCACTGTAACAATTATTGAATCAATGATACTGTGGTAATCAATAATCAGTGATATTGTGCAATACCGTGTGGTATTGTGCAACAACGCGTATTACTGTACTTTTATCATCGGGTATTTCAACAGTTAATGGTAAAAAATTTACCGTTATTTTTTATAAAAAAGGTTATTTCTTTCGCTTTCTATATCCGACAGTTATTCCGTTATGTAGTCCACCAATGATTGCACCGTCGTACAAATATTCCCCAAAAAAAATGAATATTTTATGACAACTTGCTTACTTTGCAAAATTTGCACATATCACCCATAACTACGGCATTATATCAAATCAACACCTTATTATTCAAAATAATATTTAGAGAAAATTAAATTTTTATTCATAAAAAGTTGGGGTCTTACACATCTTATATGCCTTGTATTAAAATTGAACGTTTATACAAATCAAACCCTTTGTATATAGGTGCAAAAGAGGCATAGCACTACTTTCGAATAAAGCATTTAGGCACAATTAACTACAACACACACATAAATTTCAAATAATTAGGGAATTAAAAAGACACGGTAACCATGTTTTCATGGAAGTTAGGGGGTGCCTAACACCTTCCCCTCACTTAATTAAGCCCTTGAACTCTATGAATCAGTTTCCAAGGCCTGTTATACAAAGTCCAATCATTGAGCCTTTTTACAAACCACTTCAAATTTGGTTGAGTTGGTACAACTATTTTACTATTACGAACTGGCAACTCTGAATTTTCAAATCATCGAAATTTTGTGTCGGACCCTTTTTTCAAACTCGGCCTTTCAAACCAAATTCAAACCACATAGAAAACATAAAGGGTAAGAAAGGTTAAAAGAGGAATTCTAAAAAGGATTTTTTTTTCCCCGACGTCAACAGCAGAGTACATAGTTGTAAGTGAAGTTGCAAAGGATGTTGTTTGGATGAAGAAGTTTATTACAAAACTTTGGGTGGTTCCTAGCATTTAAGGACCAATGCTTGTATATTGTGACAACACTGGAGCTGTTACACAAGTCAAGGAACCCAGGTCTCATAAAAAATCGAAACATGTGTTGTGGCGATTTCATTTTATTAGAAAAATCATGGAAAGAGACGATGTCACCTTAGATAAAGTAGACTCTCAGAACAACATTATAAATCCATTTAATAAAGTATTATCTCAGAAACAGTTCGATCGCCACTTAAAGAAGATGGGTATTGATAGCAGGTGATTGACTTTATTAGAAGTGGGAGATTGAAGTAGTATGCCCTCAAGCCAATCACATAGAATGTGATAAGAATTTACTTTGTAATCTTATTCATTTATTAATAAAAAAAGTTATTCATTTAAAGACGTTATTTATTCATGTTTAGTTGGTTAAATTAAATAAATGTGACGAACCCATAGTTTTGGAGTAATGTTTTTAGAATCATGATGATGATCATGCTAATGAGATCTAAATTTAAGATAGCTCAAAACTAAAATATTCCAAATTGTTGGATCACTAATGTGGGGTTACTGATTCCAGATAAATTAGTACATACTAGGTTTGTTCTGTTAAAGAGGGTGATTGATCTCATAATCATTTGTGTGGAGACAATAAAACAAGTATATAAGTGATTATTGGAGAATAAGTTCATCGAACACGACTCGCTTAAAAGAACCCTAATGGAGTTTTACTTATCTGTCAATAGAAGTTCTTGTAGTGATAGGAGTACTGATCCTTGGACATGAGATCGTCTGAGTACCTTATGTATTTTGAGTTATACTTTGTCATATTCCTCAATTCTTCAGAGTATGTTATAGGGTATGTTCAGGTCTAATAAAGTGTACATGGAGGTAATGAATGATCAATAGATGATGTACCACTTCTAGTAAATTGAAAGAATGTTCTATGTGATTCGATAATTGACAACTCGTAAATCTCTGGCAAGGGTGAATGGAAATTATAAATAAGTTTCTAATTTACATTAACTAGAGTTATGCATTTTAGAATCAAAATAAATATGATCAATTAGATAAAACTTGACAATAATTCTATGTTTTATATTTGATTGAGATATTGTGTGGTAGAATGATTGAATTATGTGGTAACTATTTACTGAATAGGTTCTTTGTGATTAAACATTGATTTCATATTATCTGGATAGTCATGATACATTATTGTAAGGTCTCACTCATGATGTAGAATAGATATTATTTATTTTTATTTGAATTAAAGGAGTTTAATTCATTATAAATAATATTAGAATTGTTCTAGTTTATTTATTCTACTACCGGCTTAATATTTAACCTAAATGGTCACACCATAAAAAGAGAAATATAATTTTAGAATTGACTGACTTAATAATAATGAATTAAGTGTATTTAATTTATTAGTGGATAAATTAAATAGCTTAATATTTATAATTAATTATTTGGAGAAATATTAAATTATAAATTAATAAGAGGAGCCTTATTATTATTATTATTATAAATTAATTGTCTTGATAATAATAAATTAAATGTTTAATTTATTAGTGGAATAAATTAAATAACTTAATATTTATAATTAAGTATTTGGAGAAATACTAATTATAAATTAATAAGAGGAGCCTTATTATTTATTATTATTAGTTATTTAGTTCTTAAATAGTTTAGGAATTGAATTAAAACTCTAAGTCTTAAAAGGTTTAGGATGTGAGGATGGTCTATAAATAAGGGATCTTATTTAGATTAAAGACTAATAATAAGAATCATCAATATTCTCAAAACCTAAAAGAGTTAGGAGAGAGAGAATTAAGGCTAGCCACCCAAGGTGTGAAGAAACCTAAATATTCACTTCTTCAATCAATACACTCTTGGTTGATCAAATTTAGAGCATTGCACACTTGGCTAGCAAACGTTTGATTTGAGGAATTTGAGAAGCACGGATGATCAAAAGATTTGAACTTGAAGATCACATGAAGGAGTTGATCATCTTCATAAAATATATCTTTTATCATTCCTCAATTAATAATATTGCATAAGGTGATTCTTGGGATTGCAGGAAAAATTTTAAATTCGATTTATGTCATAATTCAGCTGTTTTACAATATGATTGTATGTATATTTTCGTTTCTACAAGCCAACACCTTGTTGGTTCTTTGATAGTAGTTGATTATGATCTTTTATTATGGCTAATAACACTTTTGTTATATGAAGTACCATCAAATTCATAATTCGGCCCCCAAAGAATTTGGGCTTACAATTTACTACATCAAGTGCCTAATTTGATACAATTTAGCTCCCAATTTTCGAATCAGGCCAAAATTGATCAGAATACCCGACCCGCCAAAGAATTCGATTGATTTTTGTGTATTTAATACCAGTTGACCGTATAAATATACGAATTGACTTTATTTAAGAAAGGGCTATTTACAGTTCCGTTACATCAAGTACCACCATATTCATGATTCAGTCAAAAAATTAAAATTATAAATATAATAAATTTTAGCCCTTTAAAAATAGTAACAAATACCGTAGAAATATAGTATAAAATTATAAATATTTATAAATAAAATTATAAAAATTATCAATACAATTTTAAAATTTTTAGTTGTTATATAATTTGTAAAATTTAAGACGTAGAATTTATAATTTATGATATAATTTATAATTTGCAAGATTTAAGTTGTAAAATTTATGCAAACAATTTGTTAGATTATAGATACAATTTTAAAAAAATTTATATATGTAAACACTAAGTTTTTTCTGGAGAAAGTATTCTTTTATTCATCTCTTTTCTATAACAGAGGACGTGTATATATACACAACTATTTCTACAGGAAAATAAACTAAATAATCTTACAATCAATTTACATTAACTCAAAAATATTCACCACCCAATTAACTCCTTAAAAATCAGTAACAGAAACTAGGGAATCAATCTTACACCTCTAATACAGCTATTGCTATACTCCCCCTCAAGTTGAATCATAGATGTCTATCATGTTCAACTTGTCCAATGAGGTGTTGAACACCTTTCCTGAAATAACTTTTGTTAAAACATCTGCCAATTGATTTTTGGACTGAACAAATGGAAAACGTACGACTTTTCGATCAAGATTCTCTTTTATGAAATGACGATCAACTTCCACATGCTTGGTGCAATCATGTTGTACCGGATTATGAGCAATTTCAATGGTTGCTTTGTTGTCACAATGCAAGTTCATTGGTTTCAGATGCTTGATCCGTAGATCTTTTAGTACATTTTTTATCCACAACAACTCGCAAACACCATGAGCCATGCCTCAAAATTCTGCTTCCACACTTGATCTTGCCACAACCCTTTCTTCTTGTTTCTCCATGTGACTAGATTTCCCCCTACAAATGTAAAGTACCCCGAGGTGGATCTCCTAGTAGTTTGGTCTCCTGCCCAATCTGAATCTTTGTATCCTTCAATGTCAAGGTTGCCATTCTTTGAAAATAACAAACCTTTACCAAAAAAATTCTTCAAATATCTTAGGATTTGATACACGACATTCATATGTTCTTCACTTGGTGCATGTATAAATTGGCTTACAACGTTTACAGCATAAGCTATATCAGGTCTAGTATGTGACAAGTATATTAATCTTCCAACCAAATGCTGATAACGACTTTTGTTTGATGGGACTTGATCTATGAGATCTCTGAGTTTATGGTTCATCTCTATAGGTGTCTCTGCTGGTTTGCAATCAAGCATTCTAGTTTTAGCTAGAAGATCAAGCACATACTTTCTTTGTGACAAAGAAATTCCATGTTGTGATCTTGCAACCTCAATTCCTAAGAAATATTTCAACTGACCAAGATTCTTCATTTCGAACTTTGTGAACAAATATTCTTCTAATGCCTTCATTTGATACGAGTCATCACCCATAATAATAATATCATCAACATACACAACTAGAACTGTTATTTGTCCTGCATTGATTTTTATAAATAGAGTATGATCTAAATTACTCTGCTTATAACCAAACTGCTTCATAGTTTTTGAGAATCTACCAAACCAAGTTCTTGGTGACTGTTTCAGCCTATACAATGACTTCTTCAACTTGCAGACAATCCCATTTCTTGCATTTTTTGTTCCTGAGGCAAGTCCATGTATACTTCTTCCTCTAAATATCAATTCAAGAAGGCATTCTTAAAATCATATTGTTGTAGTGGCCAGTCTCGATTAGATGCTAAAGATAAGAGAATACGGATTGTGTTAATCTTGGCTACTGGTGCAAAAGTTTCCTAGTAATCCACCCCATATTTTTATGTATACCCTTTTGCAACTAATCTTACTTTGTATTTGTCTATGCTGCCATCTTCTTTAAGTTTTACTGTGAACACCAATTTACACTCGGCTGTCTTTTTTTTCTTTTGGTAAAGGTACAAGTTCCCAAGTAGCATTTTTCTGTAGGGCCTCCATCTCTTCATTTACTGCCTTTGTCCACTTTAGGTCTTTCAAAGAATCCTGTACACTATTAGGAATAGAGACATATGATAATTGATTAACAGTAAATGCATATGATTTTGACAATCTATGGTCAGATACATAGTAGTTGTTGATAGGATATTTAGTATTAAACATAAGATCGGGTTCATACTGTTTCTTTTGGGACTCCTTTATTTATTCTTTGTGAATACCTAAAAATGTTTTCTGCAGGAGCAAGAGGAATCATATTCGACTCATTCAGTATGGGTTGTGAGATTACCTGAGGAAAGACATGATCGGGCTCGGTTGATTCTTCAGATGTTGGTGTTAACAAGGCCAAATCTGGGATATCTACTATTTGATCAAGAGTGTCAAGAATTGTTTCTTTGTCCGCGTTAGAGTTCTGGTCTTGAACATCATCTTCATTTCTTTCTTCTAATTCAAAACTTTCTTCAGTACCACTCTCCCCTTGAAGAGAAGTTTGGGAAACTCCCCCTGAGTAATAAGGCTCCATTTCATGAAAGGAAACATCCAGAGTGATATGTATCTTTTGGGTATGAGGATCATAACACCGATATCCTTTCTGAAAATTTGAGTAACCCACAAAAATGCATTTTTTGGCACATAGATCAAGCTTACTTCGTTGAACTTTTGGAACATGAATATACGTTGTACAACCAAACACTCGTGGTTCTAGATTTGGCAACGGAGAAATGGAAAGTAACGATTTCATCTTCTGTAGTGGAGTCTGGAAATTAATCACTCTGGATAGTGTTCAGTTTATTAAATAACATGCTGATTTCACAGCCTCTCCCCAGTAGAATCGTGGCATATTCATGCCAAAAAGTGAGGCACGAACAACTTCCATAATTTGTCGATTCTTCCTTTCCGCTAGACCATTTTGTTCTGGAGCACATGTATAAGAAGTTTGGTGTCTAATCCCATGATTACACAAAAAATTTCCAAGGGTAGGTATGATCACGAATTCGTTACCATTATAAGTTTGAAAAACTCGAATTTGCTTTTGATATTGAGTATAAATCATACTATAGAACTCCTGAAATGCTTCACATACATCACTTTTATTTTTAAGAAGAGAAATCCAAGTCATACGAATACATTCATCAATAAAAGTAACAAAATAACGAGATTTTGAAATGGAAGGAATTCGTGCAGGTCCCCAAACATCTAAATGAATTACCATGAAATGTTCTGAACTCTTATTAAAACTTGGTAAATAAGACACACGATGGCTCTTAGCCAATTTACAAACTTCACACTTAAAATCTAAAAAACTTTCAGCTGAAAACAAATGGGGTTTCAATTTTTTAAGGTAACCGAAAGAAAGATGTCCTAATCTTCGACGCCACAACCAAATAGATTTTCGAGCCTTGTCCACTTCACTCTAGTTTATTGTATTATTTGCCTTTGGTTTTTCATCTTCTGTCAGATCCAAATAGTAAAGTTTACCCCGTTTAACACCATAACCAAGAATCTTCCAAGTTCGAATGTCCTGGAATACACAATAAGATGGCCAAAAAATCACTATACATGATAGTTTAGAAGTAATCTGGCTAACAGACATCAAATTATATTCTAATGAAGGAACAACAAATACAGTGTCTAAAGTGATTTTTGTGGATAGAGCAACTGGTCCCTCTCCCGTAACAGGTGAGGTGCTACCATTGGTTGTGGATATGACAGTATGAGGTGAAGAGAAAATGGATTGTAACTGACCAGAATCATTTGTCATATGATCAGATGCATCTGTATCAATAATCCAAGTACTATTCTTAGAGTTTGTTGACAAAACAGATGCCTTACCAATAATACCTGGAAGAGTAACATTTGCTGAAGGTTTAACTACTGGAGTTTCTTCTTCTGTATTTGCTACCGTGGTCTTTCCGGGAATTTGCTTCCTTGGTTTTTTCGTAAAATCCCACCAATCTGGATAACCAATGATTTTATAACACCGTTGTTTTGAGTGGCCTGTTTCGCCACAATGAATGCACACCAAACCACCAAATCTTCCAGATTGATTGTTGTTTCGAGTCTTAGAGGACCCAGGTGATGCTCTAGGTCGAGTTCGATTAGTCACCACAACAGAATTTTCTGAAATAATATGTGAACCTCCCATTGTTTATTTCTGTTGATACTCTCGCCGAACATACGCATAGTTGCTCTCCAGATCAAGTTTTGGCCCTTTTCTCAAAATTTCTCCACGGACCTGATCAAATTCAGGATCAAGCCCACTCAGAAAAATGTGGACTCGAAGCTTATCCATTACAGAATGTAGTTGTATGATTCCTTCAACAGTTCCTTCTTGTGTAATGGACCTATGGTCAATTTTCTGAAAAACAACGCATAGTTCATTATAATATGTGGGTAGAGGTAGACCTTAATTAATGGAGAAGGATTTTTGGTTCAATTCAAAAAGGCAAGTCTCATCGGATCCATCATAGAAGGTTTTGTACAGAACAACCCAAATTTCGTTTGCTGTGGAGAGCCGAATAAATCGTTGTATCAAAGGAGGGGACATGGAATCGATAAGCCAACTCTTGACTTTATTATTTTTAGTAATCCAAGGGCTGAGGTTGGGATTCCAAGCGCTGGTTTTTTTGTTTCTCCGGTGAGATACCCGACTTTATTCTGGGCACCAATACGCATCTCCATCAACTGTTATCAGAGTGAATATATAATTCATTTCATCAAGTGTGATTCCGGTGGGGAATGCGGTGTTGTCTTGGTGAACAAAAATTTCTGGAGGTACAGGTACAGTGGGTTCAGTCGATACAGCAGGGGTGATTTGTCCAGAAGTAGCCATGAAGGTGAAGGTGTGGGTTTGATGAAGATATTCGGTGAAGGCATGACAAATAAACAAAATCCCTTTCTTTCTAGGATTGAACCTGCTTTAATACCATGTAAACACTAAGCTTTTTCTGGAGAAAGTATTCTTTTATTCATCTCTTTTCTATAACAGAGGAGGTGTATATATACACAACTATTTCTACAAGAAAGGAAACTAAATATTCTTAAAATCAATTTACATTAACTCAAAAATATTCACCACCTAATTAACTCCCTAAGAATCAGTAACAGAAACTAGGGAATCAATCTTACACCTCTAATACAGCTATTGCTACAATATATAAATACAATATCTGTATTAACTACAATTTGTTTGAAGAATTAAATGGAAAACAGACGGAAAGAAAGTGTTATTGGATAAACTAATTAACTACTATTTGTTTGAAGAATCTTTTAACTAAATAAAAATAACTTACTTTCCAAATTCAAAATATACTACATATGTAGTCTCATGTACCTTCTTTCTTTGCAACCCAATTTTTGCACACCATCTCCTCTCTCCTCCTCCTTTAATGGTGATAATCATTCTTTTTCCGTCAGAAAAGTCTTTGAATTAACAAAAAAATTCAGGTTATTTTTTACTTAAGTCGATCAAAGCTACTGGAAAAAATCCAAGGTGCTAAAATTTCCAAATTTGAAGGAACACAATAATTTGAAGGATTAGGGAAGAGGGAGAGGTGAGAGAGCAAAGTGGTTATTTTTTCTTTTTTCTTTTTCAATTTTTTTCTCCTCCTTTTGTATGTTCTTCCAATATAAAAAGGGCATTATTTAATTAATTAAATTTTGGGCACTTTTGTCAATTGTTTAAAAGTTTAATGTTATTCGTGTTAAAAATATAATTTGTATGTTTAAAAGTTTATTGAATTTTTTTGGTAATTAAGTCTTTTTAAAAAATTTAAATAAAGAAATTATATTTGGTAATCTTTCTATTAATATTTAATTTTAATAATTTAACATACAATAATTATTTATAATGATTTATACATATTTAATACCTCAAAATAAGTATGCATATAAATTTTATACGAATTAGTTACTTGATGTAATAAATTGTGAATTTGGTGGTACTTGATGTAATATAAGTGTTATTAGCCCGTATTCTATACTGTAAATGTGATGCCCCAAAAATAGGTATACATCACCCATCTTGAGTCGCCAAATATATGGTACAGAATTTAAATACAAACTTCTTTTATACAGTACGACAAAACGTAGCTGAGAGTTTAAACACGGATAATGTCTCGTAGAGAGTATCCAAACTCAAATAAAGTCCTCATTATAATTATTATCATACTATTTCATTAAATAGTGAGGACTACTAATGCAAATATCTGGACCGTCACTCCGTTCCCCGACGAGTCCCAGCTATATTCTCATTTCCTGAAGAGAACAATGAAAACAAAGGGTGAGCTCAACTAGCCCAGTAAGAAATATTATGACTAAGATAATGCAGAATAAATTATCGTTAGCCTTTAACAGTGTTAAACTGATAAAATATAATAAACATCAAGTTTAACTGCAGCGGAACAAGCAATCCATTAGAAGAGTTAAGTAGAGCATGATATCTACTATCTTCTATTGTTTAAAAAGTTTATCATCAATTTTATCGCTGAGACTCAGCTAAAAAAATAAACCACATCATCGAATCATCCATGCACTACGGGCCAAGGATATTCATGTAATCGTCAATGCTCATGATTATACCGAATAATCCCTTGTCAAAATCATACCAACAATTGTCCATCAATGCACTACAGGCCAATGAGGATTATTACAACATCATTTGTAACATTATGGTCATAATTATACCGAATAATCCCGGGTCATAATCATACCAATCAATAGTACATCTATGCACGTAAGACACATATGACTTTTATCACAATATAATCATGAAGATGATGGAAATGATATAAGAATTCAATTAAAAGAAAGTAAATGATAAATTTTAAAAGATTTATAAGTTAATTTATCCAAAATTCAATAATGTCCAAATTGTCAACATGATACTACTTTGTGGAGTAAAATTCAGGAATAATATTGTATCAAGAATGATTTGGACAGCAAAGAAATTAATGTTTGACATGAATAATTTCCCGAGTGAATAGTATCCGAGTGAATAGTACTTCGGAAATAGTACCCCGTGAATAGTACTTTATGAATAGTACATGTGAATAGTACTTTGTGAATAGTACCGTAAAAATGAATACTACTCATGGACAATACTCCGGCAAGAAAAACATAAAATTTAACATGAATATGCAGAAAATATCATTGTGAAACGATACTAGATGAAGCGTAAATTTCAAGGACATTCTACTAATTTCACGGAGTATAGAAGCAATACTATAACAAAATGAGGGTATAATCAGGAATACAAGACGAAATAATATAACTCACATACTACAAAGTATGGAAGAAAATATTATTCCTATGAATACTGAACAAAATAATATTCCTTACCTCAGAAGAAGACTGGATACTGGAATAGTGAGGTATCAAACTTCTCTTCTACTTTCTCTCTAAAGCTTCTCATGGCTCTTGTGAGTCTTAGTGAATTGGTGAGAATGAAAGAAGAATGAGCTTCTATTTATTGGAAAACATAGTTTTGACAATTGCACATTTTGGGGCTCGAAATATTATAGTATTATACCTTCATCTTTTCCTTCATTTTTAATTTAGTCATACAAGTATTATCAATCTTGCACCACCTCCCCTAATAGTACATGCATGTGAATCAATAGTACACACATGTGAACAAATAGTTATAAGCATATAAAATTAATAGCAATTAAGTGTTCATTTATCTGATTAATTACCTGATTGGTCAATATAACCTCAAGACATCAATTATTATCGAAATAGATGTCGATTTCCACTAACACTAATAATCTCAACACAATGGAAATATAAATTTCATCTTTAATCAACACGAACTTATTCATCATTAATATTATAACTCACAATATTTAACAACCAGATCATTCTCAGGAAAGAGGGGGCTTCCGATAAGGCTTTCTCCCTATTGACGCGAAATTAGGTGATCAAACCTCTCCTTGACAGAACTTTCTAGACATTGTCAATATTGTAAATAATAATATGAATAACTTTGTTATCTCAATTATTTATTTAATAATATAAAATATTATGCAGATGATACTGTGACAATAATTGAATCAATAATATGAAAGATATTATGCAGCAATTACTGTAGCAATAATTGAGTATAACTGAGTGACTTCTCACGTAAACATCAATAATCAATACTGTGTGCTAATATGCAACCACGCGTATTACTGTACTTTTACCACCGAGTAGTTCAACAGTTTAACGGTAAAACTTTCGTTGTTATTTTTATAAAAAGATAATTTTGTCGTTTTCTTACTATGATAATACTTCTGTTGTGGGGTCCACCAATGGTTGTGCCATCGTACGAATATTCCCTGTTAAAACGAATATTCCCCGACCAATCGAATATTATATAACCACTTGGTTACTTTGCAAAATTTATAAATAATATCCACAACTATAACATTATATCATATCCACACCATAATATTCAAAAATATATTTCGAGAAAAATTAATCTTTATTCATAAAAGTTGGGGTCTTACAACCTCCCTATCTTATGAAATTTCGTCCTCAAAATTAGGGTGCGTACCTGATATGTCGAAGAGGTGAGGATACCTTGACTTCATTTCAGATTCTAACTCTCAGGTCATTTTCTCAACATCGTGATTTCTCCACAAAACTTTGACTTGAGGTATAACCTTGGAGCGTAGAATATGATCCTTCTTATCTAAGATTTTAACAGGTACCTCCTCATACGTTAAATTTTCCGTTATCTCTTCCGGTTCTAATTCAATAATATGGTTCGGGTCTTTCACATATTTACGTAATATAGATATGTGAAAAACGTTATGAACACGAGACATACTTGGCAGTAAGGCGAGTCTATAGGCCACAGTTCCTACTCTATCGATGATTAAAAATGGGCCAATGAAACAAGGATTGAGTTTTCCTCTCTTTCAAAATCTCGTAACTCCTTTCAATGGAGCAACACATAACAACACATGATCTCCAATATTGAATTCCACGTTCTTTCGATGAAGATCAACATAACTCTTTCGTCGATCTTGTGAGGTTTTTATACATTTTCGGATCGTTTGAATCTTTTCCGGAGTTATACGTACCAACTCCGGTCCCAATAATGTTGCTTTACCCACCTCATCCCAGCATACTGGAGAACGACACTTTCTTTCATACAACGCCTCAAATGGACCCATGCCAATACTTGCTTGATAACTGTTGTTGTAGGAAAACTCCACCAATGGTAAGAACTTATCCCAACTTCCTTTGAAGTCAAGGACACGGAGTCTTAATAAATCTTCAAGAGTTTGAATAGTCCTCTCTGACTTCCCGTCTGTTTGAAGATGATATGCTGAACTAAATCGTAAGTCCATGCCCATAGCTTTTTGCAAACTAACCCAAAATTGTGAAGTGAATCTTGGGTCTCGATCAGAAACTATGGATACTGGCATACCATGCAATCTTATAATCTTATTTATGTACATACGAGCAAGACGTTCAAGTGTATAAGTTTCTCATATCGGTAAGAAATGAGTAGACTTGGTCAATCTATCAACAATGACCCAAATCGCATCTATGCCTTGAGAAACCTTGGGAAGACCAATAACAAAATCTATGGTAATGTGCTCCCACTTCCATTCTGGAATTTCAAGTGGTTGCAATGGACCTTTGGGCACTTGATGCTCTGCCTTGACTCGTTGACAAGTTAGACACCTTAAGATAAACCCCGCTATCTCTATCTTCATATTGCTCCACTAAAATGTATATTGAAGATTACGATACATTTTGGTACTCCCAGGATGGATTGCAAATGGTGTGTTGCGCGCCTCCATCATGATTTTATACTTCAAGTAAGAATAGTTAGGAACACAAAGTCTGGAGTTGACTCGAAGTATTCCTTCTTCATCGATTCTTGCTTCCGGAATAGCACCTTCTTTCACTTTCTTCCTCATACGCATCAGCTCCAGGTCTATAGCTTGAGCAGCTTTAACTTTATCAATTAAAGTCGGTTCTACTCATATATTCGCCATCATCATATGGGTCCCTGAAGTCTTTAACTCTATCATCATCCTTTGTAAGTCATACAAAATGGGCCTTTGCATTGACAATATCGCACTCGTACCCGCATATGATCTTCTATTCAATGCGTCAGCTACTACGTTCTCTTTTTCAGGATGGTATTGAATGGTATGATCGTAATCTTTCAATAGCTCAAGCCATCGTCGTTGCCGCATGTTGAGTTCCTTTTGAGTGAAGAAATATTTGAAGCTTTTATGATCCGTATAGATGTCCACCTTTTCTCCACACAGGTAATACCTCCAAATCTTAAGCGCAAAAACGACAGCTGCCAACTCTAGATCATGAGTAGTATAATTCCTCTCATATTCTTTGAGTTGTCGTGAGGCATAGGCTATGATTTTCCCATGTTGAATGAGAACACATCCTAACCCTTTGCCTGAAGCATCATTGTAGATGACAAATCCCTCCGAGCCAGATGGTATTGTCAGAACAAGTGCTAAAATGAGTCTCCTCTTGAGTTCTTGAAAATTCTTCTCACATTCCTTGCTCCAACTGAATTTTGTATCTTTTTGAGTCAGTTGAGTTAATGAAGTAGTGATTCGAGAAAAACCTTCTACGAATCTCCAATAATAACCAGCTAAGCTGGGAAAGCTACGTACTTTGGTCACTGAGTTAGGTAGTTCCCAGCTTTGAATTGCTTTAATCTTTGTCGGGTCAACAGATATTCCATAATTTGATATCACGTGCCTAAGGAATGCTACTTCCTCAAGCCAGAACTCACGTTTCTTCAACTTGGCATATAACTTGTTTTCACAAAGCTTTTGGAGTATCAGCCTCATGTGTTTCTTATGATCTTCACAGCTTTTGGAGTAAATGACGATGTCATCAATAAAGACGACCACAAAGTGATCTAAATATTTCTTGAATACTCGGTTCATCATATCCATGAAGGCAGCAGGATCATTACTCAATCCAAAAGACATGACTAGGAATTCATAATGCCCGTACCGAGTTCTGAAAGTAGTCTTTGGAATGTCATCAGTTTTAATCTTCAACTGATGATATCCAAAACGAAGATCGATCTTTGAAAAGAATTTGGCACCTTGCAACTGGTCAAATAGGTCATCAATACGAGGAAATGTGTATCTATTTTTGACATTGACATGGTTTAACTCTCGATAATCAATACAAAGTCGCATACTCCCATATTTCTTCTTCACGAATAGAACAGGAGCACCCCAAGGAGACGTACTAGGACGAATGAAACCGATGTCTAACAATTCCTTCAGTTGGTTCTTTAAGTCCTGAAGTTCAATAGGAGCTAGCCATTCGATATGGGGCTTTGGAAATGGGTTTTATACCAGGTTCAAGGTCAATACAAAATTCAATTTCATGCTCTGAGGGTAGGCCAGGAAGTTTTTAAGGGAATACGTCAGGAAATTTATTAACAATAGAAATATAATTCAAAACTGACGTATTTTTGTTTAAATCCATTTTTCAATAAACGAATAGCTTTATGGCTTGAGATGACCATGATTGATTTTAATGGTTTGGTCGCTTGAATTCGAATAATAGGTTGATTAGGAATATGAAAGCTAACAACCTTACGAAAACAATCAATTTTAGCATGATGAGTAGTTAACTAATCAATCCCTAGAATCACGTCAAATGCAAGTATTTTTAAGCAGATAAGATCGACAGGTAACGTGCAGTTACCGATTTGAATCAAATAAGACTTATAAACAGTGGATGTAATGAAGGTTTCTCCCAACGGAGTTTCAATAGATAAGTCAAAGTCTAATTTCTCCTAAGTCAAATTTAAACGTTGAGCGCAAGTGGGAGAAATAAAAGAATGGGTAGAACCGGTATCAAATAAGGTATAGACTTCACAAGAGTTTATGATTAGATTACCCGTGATCACCTCGTTCGGATTCCTCGCTTTTTGGGAGGTTACGACAAATGCTCTCCCTTGAACTACCGATTTTGTCTTCTCTGGGACGACCTTTGATGCCTCCATCCCAGCTGGACTTGACTTCGGTGCATGACAAAATTGGGCAAGATGACATTCTCTTCCATAATTATAACACGCTTTGGATTGCTGCGTACATTTCGGACTGATATGTCCCCTCCCCCCTCCGCATTTATAACATACGATTGGTTGTCATTCCCCTTCCTTAACAACAGGTGCTGGTGATGACGTCTTTCCATCATTGTTGAATCTCCTCTTCTTGAAATTTCCCCTTCTATTATCTTGGCCATGATTACAACCGAAGTGGTTACCATTTCTGGCATGTTGATTCCCTCCACGTTTGTTGTCACCGCTTCGATGACTGTTACCACTGGTATTATCATTTTGTCGGCTGCTCTCTCTTGGTTAGGTTGACTCGTTATTGCGCTCCAATAATTGAGCTCTATTTACAACATCTGAATACAAACACAGTTTATGAGAAACTAAGTATTGACGTATCTCAGGTTTCAAACCTCTTAAAAACATCCGCGTCATTTTCTCCTCATTATCAACCAAGTGGGACGCAAACCGGGACAAATCGACAAACTTAGCTTCGTACTGTGACACGGTCATATTGTTCTGCTCCAGCTTAATGAACTCTACTTCCTTCATGTGACGAAAACTTTCAGAAAAGTACTTGTCGCTGAACAGTTCTTGAAATTTCTTCCAAGACATCTTCAGTGCGGCAGGTTGAGTACGCTTTACCGATTCCCACCAGTAATCTGCCTTCCTCGCAACATAAAGGTGGCAAAGGGAACCTTTTTCTCCTCGGAGCATCCCAAGACATCAAATATCTTGGTTGTAAGACCCCAACTTTTATGAATAAAGAATAATTTTCTCGAAATATATTTTTGAAGATTATGGTGTGGATATGATATAATGTTATAGTTGTGGGTAATATTTTCAAATTTTGCAAAGTAAGTAAGTGGTTATATAATATTTGATTGGTCAGAAAATATTCGTTTTAATATGGAATATTCGTACGACGACACAATCATTGGTGGACCCCACAACAGAAGTATTGTCGTAGTTAGAAAATGACAGAATTATCTTTTTATAAAAATAAAGACGAAAGTTTTACCGTTAAACTATTGAATTACCCGGTAGTAAAAGTGCAGTAATACGCGTGGTTGCATAGTACCACACGGTATTGATTATTGATGCTTACGTGAGAAGTCACTCAGTTATACGTAATCATTTCTACAGTAATTGTTGCATCATATCTCTCATATTATTGATTCAATTATTGTCACAGTATCATCTGCATAATATTTATTATTATTAAATCAATAATTGAGATGACAAAGTTATTCATCTTATTATTTGCAATATTGACAATGTCTAGAAGTTCTGTCAATGAGAGGTTTGGTCAACTAATTGCGCGCCAATAAGGAGAAATCTTTATAACTATTTGTTCACATATGTGTACTATTGATTCACATTCATGTACTATTAGGGGAGGTGGTGCAAGATTGATAATACTTGCATGACTAAATTAAAAATGGAGGTATAGATGAATGTACTATATTGTAATTAGTTTTTTCACATGATTATACTATTAAGTCACATGAATGAACTATTAATTCACATTATTTACTATTAGGAGGGGTGGTGCAAGTTTGATAATACTAGCAGGACTAAATTAAAAATGAAGAAAAAGAGGAAGGTATTATAATGTAATATTTTTAGCCCCAAAACGTGCAATTATCGAAACTATATTTTCCTATAAATAGAAGCTCATTATTCCTTCATTTCTCACCAATTCATTAAAACTATAAAGCAATTATTATAGAGAGAAATTATAGAGAGAAAGAAGAAGAGAAGTCTGTTATCTCACTATTCCAGTATCCAGTCTTCTTCTAAGGTAAGGGGTATTATTCTTTCGTATTCATGAAGAGGGTTATTCCATTCTTTATTATTATGTTGGAATAACCTGTCTATGCGAAGTACCGCATACATGGTGAAATTCTTCTGTTATTCTATTCTTTATTATTCTGTTGGAATAACATGTCTGTGCGGTCTATTGCATGCCTGGTAAATTCTGTTGTTATTCTATTCTTTATTATTCTGTTGGAATATCCTTTTTGTGCAGATTACGCATGACCTGTTTCTATTCTTTATTATTATGTTGAAATATCCTGTCTGTGCGGGTTACGCATGACCTGGTTCCATTCTTTATCATTCTGTTGGAATAACCTGTCTGTGCGGATTATGCACGCCTGGTGAATTCTTCTGTTATTCCATTCTTTATTATTATGTTGGAATAACCTGTTTATGTGGATTACTGCATGCATGGTGAATGATCCTTTGTATTCATTCCTTATTAAATTGTGGAAATGATCTGTCTACGTGGATTACCTCATGGCGGGCAAAAATCCATTTATAGTTTCATATATTCCATTATACTCAATTGGTTAAAGTTTTGGCTTCTATACTCCATGAAATTAGTAGAATATCCTGGATATTTGCACTTCATCCAGTATCTTTTCATAGAAATATTCTTCTGAGCATTCTTGAATTTTACTCCACAAAACAGTATCATGTTGACAATTTGGACGTTATTGATTTCTGGATAAATTAAATTATAAATCTTTAAAAATTTATCCTTAAACTTGTTTTATTGAATTCTTATATCATTGTCATCATCCACATGTTTATAATATGTTGAAAGTCATCTGTGGCCTGTAGTGCATAGATGGACTTGGTGTGATTATGACCAGAAATTATTCGGTATAATCATGACCGTAATATTACAAATAATGTCGTAAAAGTCCTCATTGGCCGTAGTGCATTGATGGACAGTTGTTGGCATGATCATGACCATTGATGAATACACGAATATCCTTGGCCAGTAGTTCATGAATAATTTATGATCGTGATACTAATGAATATCCTTGGTCGTAGTGCAAGGATGATGTGGTTTATTTATTAAGCTGAGTCTCAGCGATAAAAGTGATGAAAAACCTTTTAAATCATAGAAGATAGTAGATTTTATTCTCTACTCGACTCTTCTAATTGATTTCTTGTTCCGCTGCAGTTAAACTTGATGTTTGTTATATTTTATCAGTTTAACACTGTTGAAGGCTAACGATAAATTATTCTACATTAACTTAGTCATAATATTTCTTACTGGGCTAGTTGAGCTCACCCTTTCTTTCACTGTTCTCTTCAGGAAATGAGAATATAGCTGGGACGAGTCGGGGAACGGATTGACGGTCCAGATGGTTGTTTTAGTAGTCCTCGCTATTCTATAAAATAGTGTGACAATAAATATAATGAGGACTCCATTGAGTATGGATATTGTCTAGATGATAATATTCTTATTAAAACTCTTAGATTATGTTTTGTCGTATTTTACACGACTGTTGTATAATTAAGTTGTATTTGAATTTTATACCATGTATTTGGCGACTCAAGATGGGTGATGTATATCTATTTTGGGGGCGTCACATTGGTGATCTGCTTTAACCAAGTCTCCGCCTTAAGTGATTTTGGCTCTCCAATAAACTTCGGTGGTCCCAGCTCTTTTAACTGTTTAGTGGTGACCGTCTGAGAGTTGCCAGTGTTTCTACCTGCATTTTGAACAGGAGTCGTTCTCGCCTGATGTTGAATGAATTGCATAAAGCCTCTTAACATCCCATCGTTCATCATTTGGTCAGCGTTGTTTTTTTCCTGAGGATTATTACCATCCTGATGCACATTATCCTGGGTATTGATCGTTAGTGACTCAACGATCTCACATGCTTCATTACTTATCTCCATATTTTTGGATTCCATTATCAAATAATGCCACAAAACAAAGATTAATTGACATGTCACATATTATCCCTATACTTTGACCGGCCAATTAAATACCAAAAAAACTTAGGTAGGTCATACTAGCGAAGGAATTCCCCGTCTCTCCCCTCCTAGTTCTTGTCTCACATCTCAGCCAAGGATCATATCCCTAAGCTTTGATACCAACTGTGACGCCTCCAAAATAGGTATACATCATCCATCTTGAGTCGCCAAATACATGGTACAAAATTTAAATACAAACTTCTTTTATACAGTATGACAAAATGTAGCTGAGAGTTTTAACAAGGATAATGTCTCGTAGAGAATATCTAAACTCAAATAAAGTCCTCATTACAATTATTATCACACTATTTCATTAAATATTGAGGACTACTAATCCAAACATTTGGACCGTCACTCTGTTCCCCGTCGAGTCCCAACTATATTCTCATTTCCTGAAGAGAACAATGAAAACAAAGGGTGAGCTCAACTAGCCCAGTAAGAAATATTATGATTAAGATAATGCAGAATAAATTATCGTTAGCCTTTAACAGTATTAAACTGATAAAATATAATAAACATCAAGTTTAACTGCAGCGGAAAAAGCAATCCATTAGAAGAGTCAAGTAGAGCATGATATCTACTATCTTCTATGGTTTAAAAAGTTTATCATCAATTTTATCGCTGAGACTCAGCTAAAAAAATAAACCACATCATCGAATCATCCCTGAACTACGGGCCAAAGATATTCATGTAATCATCAATGGTCATGATTATACTAAATAATCCCTGGTCATAATCATACCAACAACTGTTCATCAATGCACTACAAGCCAATGAGGATTTTTACCACATCATTTGTAACATTACGGTCATGATTATACCGAATAATCCATGGTCATAATCATACCAATCAATAGTGCATCTATGCACGTAAGCCACATATGACTTTTATCACAATATAAGCATGAGGATGAGGACAATGATATAAGAATTCAATTAAAAGAAAGCAAATGATAAAATTTTAAAGATTTATAAATTAATTTATCCAAAATTTAATAATGTCCAAATTGTCAACATGTTACTGTTTTGTGGAATAAAATTCAAGAATAATATTGTATCAAAAATGATTTGGACAGCAAAGAAATCAATTTTTGTCATGAATAATTTTTCGGGTGAATAGTACCTCATGAATAGTACTTTGGGAATAGTACCCCATGAATAGTACTTTATGAATAGTACTCGTGAATAGTACCTATGAATAGTACTTTGTGAATAGTACCGTAAAATGAATACTACTCATGGACAGTACTCCGGCATGAAAAACTTAAAATTTAACAAGAATGTGCAGAAAATATCCTTGTGAAATGATACTAGATGAAGCGCAAATTTCAAGGACATTCTATTAATTTCACGGAGTATAGAATCAATACTTTAACAAAATGAGGGTATAACCAAGAATACGAGACGAAATAATATTACTCACATACTACAGAGTATGAAAGAAAATATTATTCCTATGAATACTGAAAAAAAATAATATCCCTTACCTCAGAAGAAGACTGGATACTGGAATAGTGAGGTAGCAGACTTCTCTTTTACTTTCTCTCTAAAGCTTCTCTCTCTATAGTTTCTCTTTCTATAATTGCTCTTGTGAGTTTTAGTGAATTAATGAGAATGAAAGAAGAATGAGCTTCTATTTATAGGAAAACATAGTTTCGATAATTGCACGTTTTGGGACTCGAAATATTACAGTATAATACATTCATCTTTTCCTTCATTTTTAATTTAGTCATGCAAGTATTATCAATCTTGCACCACCTCTCCTAATAGTGCATGCATGTGAATCAATAGTACACACATATGAATAAATAGTTATAAATATATGAATTAATAACAATTAATTATTCATTTATCCGATTAATTACCCGATTGGTCAATATAACCTCTAGACATCAATTATTATCGGAATAGATGTCGATTTCCACTAACACTAATAATCTCAACACAATGGAAATATAAATTTCATCTTTAATCAACACGAACTTATTCATCATTAATATTATAACTCACAATATTTAACAATCAGATCATTCCCAGGAAAGATGGGGCTTTTCGATAAGGATTTCTCCATATTGGACCGCAATTAGGTGACCAAACCTCTCATTAATAGAACTTTCTATACATTGTCAATATTGTAAATAATAATATGAATAACTTTGTCGTCTCAATTATTAATTTAATAATATAAAATATTATGTAGATGATACTGTGACAATAATTGAATCAATAATATAAAAGATATTATGCAGCAATTACTGTAGCAATAATTGAATATAACTGAGTGACTTCTCACGTAAACATCAATAATCAATATTGTGTGCTACTATGCAATCACGCGTATTACTGTACTTTTACCACCGGGTAGTTCAATAGTTTAACGGTAAAACTTTCGCCGTTATTTTTATAAAAAGATAATTCTGTCGTTTTCTAGCTACGATAATACTTCCGGTGTGGGGTCCACCAATGATTGTACCGTCGTATGAATATTCCATGTTAAAACGAATATTCCCTGTTAAAATGAATATTCCCCGACCAATCGAATATTATATAACAACTTGCTTACTTTGCAAAATTTGTAAATAATACCCACAACTATAACATTATATCAAATCCACACCATAATATTCAAAAATATATTTCGAGAAAAATTAATCTTTATTCATAAAAGTTGGGGTCTTATAGTAAAACTATATACAATTCTTATCTGGCAGGTAGGGGTGCTTAAAAAATTCAATTTTTTGATTTTTTATCAAACCGGTTGAAATTGGTACCGACGGTACCGATTTTTTCGGTTTCAATTTATTCGGTACCGATTTTTTGGTTTTTTATATTTTTCGGTACCAGTAATAAAAATTTTGAATTCGATAAATACCGAAAAACCGAAAAAAACTGATTTTTTTTTCACTAACTTATAAGCTACTGCAAACTTTCAGTTAAACACTTCTTCAGTTCTTCTCATAGCTGTTAGTTCGTGGTGTAAGTAGCTGCTGACAGCAATGAAACAAAAATTGTAAAAAGGTGGCAATAAATTCTACGTGTTGAAATATATGAATCAATTAGATCTAGAAGGCAGTAGGTAATTGGTTGGTTGGAAACTGCCATGACGAAACTCAAGAAAATTTTGTTGCTTGATTTGGATATACATATATAAATATCAATTTAACATGATAGTTAAATAATCTTAAACTAACAATTATAATTAGTATCTGTAAGAATGTAATTTATTTGTCTCATTTCTTAGTTTTAAAAAATTTGTTAATATAAAAAAAAATTAATTATTGCGGTATAACTGAAAATCGAATCGAAAAAATCGGTACCGACTTAGTACCGAACCGGTACCGAAACCGATTATTCGGTACCGGTATCGGTTATTGATTTTTCGGGTTTTTTAATTCGGTACCGGTTCGCTTTTTTGGGTACCGGTTCGATTTTTTACCGATGAGCACCCCTACTGGCAGGAAAATTAGGTATTCCGATCAATTTTGGTTAACCCTTATTATTATTATTATTATTATTACTACATTGCATTTAAAATAGTGAAATACATTTGGGGCTTAAATTCGTGTTTGTAAGTTAAAAAAGCTCCATTGGGAAAAAATTGCGTTTATACACAGGTTTAAATATAAATTACTACCTTAAATTATTGACATTTTTTCTCTTCGATGATCGACTTTTTAATTTTTTCAATCAAATTATTAAACAATCAATTTTTCCACTTCATTTCAATTGCAACTATCACGACATAAACATAAATTGATGGCGTGGCTATGATAGGTGGTGAGTATATGATTATGTGGCAAATTAAGACTCATTTTTAATTTAACTTAGATCATTTTATATAATTGAAAGGGCATAAATGTAAAAAAAACAAATAACTATACAAAAATTAATTACAAATTCATCAAATCATCATCTTCTTCAATATTGCACCACCGCCCTAGCTGCATTACCAGATCCATAGTCGATCATAAAGAGGAGTTACAGCCGCCTAAATTATAGGAAACCTGAAGTACCATCATCACCAACAAAATTTCTCATTGTCCCAAGAAATTCTCACCATTAGTATTAATAGTTTTCAACTTCCCATAAAGGGGTAGTGATGAAATTTCACACAGATTTTAATTATTAAATTATAGTATTAAATGACTTTTTCTTAATCCATGTGTAAAAACCCTAAACGACACTTATTTAGGAATGGAGGGAGTATCACAAAAGTTAATACAAGTACATTGGATTCACTCAAATATTAATCGAAAGCACAAATGATGCTTCATGTCTATATTATTGAGACAACTAATTACTCCCTCCGTTCTTAAAAAATTGACGTTTTAGAAAGTAATTTTTGTTCCAAAAAGATTGTCGTTTTAGGAAGTAATTACTTCCCAATGATTCTTATTCAATTCAATGCTATAATCCAAGTAGTAATTGGTTGAATTGAATAAGTAACATCGAGAAGTGAAGTGAATAATTGGTCGAGACAATTAATTAGGGTAGTATAGTATTTTCACTAGGTATTAATTATATTCCTTAATTTGTGTGCATTAACCTTAAACGACAATCTTTTAGGAACATAGAGAGTAATAGTGTATGGATTGTAGGAAATTGTGAAGCTGTGAAGCCATTAATAATATACTCTGACCAATGTAAGCGTAGCCAGTGAAAAAGATTAATCAAATATGGAAAAACGTTTTCAAATTCTCTCTTTTACTTATAAACAGTTCAAAAAATGTGCCAAGGTGCTAATGCAGGTAAAGACCTTTTACTTATTAGAAAAAGGCCATAAAGCAAGTCATCTGAGAAGAATCAAGTAGTGCAGTTTAAGGTTGTTCCTGTTCAACTTTGGATAAGATACAAATCTCAGACAATAACGATTCAAGGGATTATCATACATGAAGTCAAAGTGAAAACCAGAAAAATAGAAAACATAGTTGAGTTTAATTTATATAATCCTATCACTATTTTATATATCCTAAAAAAAAACCATGTCTAAACAAAAAGAAAAAAAGAAAAAAAGCCATACGTATGTTTAGAGGGAGATTATATATGGGATCAACATAGCTAAAATAAGGATATTTTAGGTCATACATTTTTTAATGAAGTGAAGCGATATTTAATACATAGGGATAGGGGGGGGGGGGGGGGGGTTAAATAATCCCCAATTAAGCTTGGGGTATTTTCTTATCTTAGGACTAACAATATATATATACAGAAACAAACATGGAATTAAAATTTTAAAAGATTAAATAGTCCCATCTTCTTCTCAATTCTTACAAACAAACCTAGTTATATAAGTTTAATATCTAAATTAATATTGTATCAATTCTTTGTAACAATGTTTTCAGACTTGAACCGATCATTGAATCGAAAAAAAAGTTACCGGGTATACGGGTTAATGGTTCAACCAGTGGTGACCCGAACCGGTGATGTCATAAATGTATAAAAATATATATTATTAATAAATAATAAAAAAAATTTAATATCACATTTTATAAGCTTAAATTTAGTGAAATTAAGTTACAATAATATTACTAAAAGTGGCTTATTTTAAAAAATTTAATACCAAAAAATTATTAAAAGATAATTAAAAATCTTTCACTAGGACAATTTAATCAATTTTATCGGTTAAATCACTAGGTCGACCAGTTGCTAACCGGTTCAATTATGATTTTAACCAAACTCGGGTCAAACCGGATCGGACATTGGACCGATTTCCGATTCAACCGATTGAACCAACCATGCCGGTCTAGGTTTCAAAACATTGCCTTGTAAGCCTAAAATGGCGTCATTGTAATTTTGTTTTACTTATTAGTCAATCTTGTTATGGTTGTGGTATATAAAGAAGGTACATCATTAAAAATGCAGAATATACAATATACACTTTCCTGTAATATTGTTTATGGTATCAGAGTTAGACCTGTTGGGTCAAATCATATTAACTGGAACTAAATGAATTGAACTAAATGAATTGATTAACCATTTTTATTTATTCAGGTTGGTTAAAGTTTGGATCCATATTTTTTAAAACAAATATAGTTCTGAACTGATTAACCATTTTTCAACTCATATTCCATTCCATTCTCAATTTATAGTCACATATAAAGTCACCTTAACATTATTGTTTTCAATGTCTACTTTCTTTAAATTTCAACTTTTAAAGAAAACATGTTACAATTATAGGTAAAAATAACAAAAATAAAAAGTAAATTATTAATGTTTTTAAACTTACGTCGATAAAAGAAAAAATAATTTTGGAACACAAAATGTCTGATTAGGAGAGCTGCTTTATATTAGAATGTGTGACACACGTGTTGCGTGTACAATTAATATTAGTATATAATATATATTTTTATTAAATTTAAAAAATATCATTAGAACATATTAAAAAATTAAATTAAAGAGGACAAAAGTGTAAGATTACCAAAAAATTTAGACAAAAAAATTTAATAATTTTTTAGAGGCTCTGTCACAGTACCTCTCCCTTTATAGAATAAGGAGAATAGATATATAGATTACATCATTGTTTTTGTATTTATTGAAATTTTATTTATTACATTTATATTTTTTTTCCTTTGCTTTATCTCCACATTCCAAACATATATTTAGGGTTAAATATTTTTTCAGTCATCGTACTATAGGTCAACTTACAGATGGATAACTGAACTTTTTTTTTACAGTCAACTCACTGTACTTGATTTTACTAACAAAAATTAAAAAAACCGTTAAGTTAACTTTTGACTTAACGGCAGTGATGACATGGCAGCTGATTGTCTTAAAAAAAAGTCTATGTGGCAGTTAGTGTGCGACATGGCAGTGATAATGTGGATTTAGAGGAAATTTTTTATAAAAAAATAGAAAAAAAATATTTTAAAGTATAATATAAATTATAAAAATTAGCCAAAAAAACAATAAAATAAATAAATAAATAAAAAAAATTATTTTTAATAAAAAATTTAAAAGAGCAGTTTTTTTATTAAAAAAAATATTATAACGCATTTTTTTTAATAAAAATAATTGTTTTTTTATTTTTATTAAAAAAAAATTAAAACGTAGATTTTTTTTTAAAAATAATTATTTTTAATAAAAATAAAAAAATGCAGTTTTTTAATAAAAATGTAGTTTTTTTTAATAAAAATAATTAAAAGTCATTTTTTAATTAAAAAAATGTAACTTTTTTTAATAATATATTGTAATAAAATTGATAGAATTAAAAATAAATTTTTTTATTTTTATTAAAAATGCAATTTTTTAATATTAAAAATATTAAAAATTTTATATTGGTAACAGATTAATTTTAAAAAATTAAAACTGTTAACAATATAAAAATGCAATTTTTTAAAATTTTAACAGTTTTAAAAATTTTTATTAAAACTTTTAAAACTGTTAACAATATAAAAATTTTATAAAATTTTTAAAACTGTTAATTTTATATAATTAACAGTTATAAAATTTTATAACAATATATATTTTATAAAAATAAAAATTTTATAACTGTTAATTTTAAAAAAATTAACAGATTAATTTTAAAACTGTTAAAAAATTTAATAAAAATTTTTATATTAACAAAATTAAAAAAAACTGCATTTTTATATTGCACTTTTTTAATATTAAAAATATTGGTAACAGTTTTAAAATTAATATGTTAAAAATTTGCATTTTTATATTGTTAACAGTTTTAAAATTTTTAATCTGTTAATTTTTATTTTATTAAAAAAAACTGACTTTTTTATTAAAAAATTTTAATCTGTTAACAGTTTTTAATAAAAAAATGCACTTTTTTTATTAAAAAAATGTAATTTTATTTTATTATTAATAAAAAAAGAAAGAAATTTATTACTTTTTTTTATAAACTGTTAATTTTTAAAACTGTTAACAATATAAAAAATTTATAAAATTTTTATATTGTTAAAAAAGTAACAGTTATAAAATTTTTAATAAAACTTTTTAAAAAATTTTAACAGTTTTAAAATTAATCTGTTATTTTTTTTATTAAAAAAATTGCATTTTTTAATTTAAAAAAAGCTGTTTTACAGATTAAAAAACTACATTTTTTTATTAAAAATAATTATTTTTATTAAAAAAAATCTACGTTTTAATTTTTTTTAATAAAAATAAAAAAACAATTATTTTTATTAAAAAAATGCGTTTTAATTTTTTTTTAATAAAAAATACTTCTTTTTAAATTTTTTATTAAAAATAATTATTTTATTTATTTATTTATTTTATTGTTTTTTTGCTAATTTTTATAATTTATATTATACTTTAAAATATTTTTTTCTATTTTTTCATAAAAAATTTCTTCCAAATCCTCATTATCATTGCCACGTCGCACACTAACTGTCACATAGGCTTTTTTTTAAGACAATCAGCTTCCACGTCATCACTGCCGTTAAGTCAAAGGTTGACTTACCGGTTTTTTTAATTTTTGTTAATAAAATCGAGTACAGTGAGTTGACCGTAAGAAGAAAAAAAATTCAATTATCCATCTATAAGCTAACCTATAATACGATGATTGAAAAAGTATTTAACCCCGTATCCTTAGTTCTGGAATTGAACTTCAAACTATTGCAATTACTACCATTAAAAAGAAATAGTTTAATAAATGAATAAAGTTGCTCATTTTTGTCTTTTTCGAATGAGAATCTTTACCATTGTGTTTATGAGTTAAAAAAGAGGGAAGAAAAAAAAAGAATTTATAACTTAAAGAGAGAAAAGAGAGGAAAAGAAAAAGGAATTTAAATAGGGAAGGGTATTAATAATTTTAATTTAAAATTTTATTAATATAGTTTTTTAGTATTTTATTATTTATATTAATAATTTTTATATCATATTATTATTTAATTAATTTAATTATGACGGTCACAATTTTATTTTTCAAAAGTTCTGTTTAAAAATCAAAATATCTTAAAATGGTTAATATGGTTAATATGGATTTGAACCATAATCATATAGTTTCAACCCACACAACTCATATTAAAAATTGTTAATATGATTTTAATTTTTAAATAAAATCATAATCATATTTTGAAAACCAAAACCAACTCATACCCATATTTTGTCAGGCCTAATCAGAGCCCAAGATCCTAAACAGAGCCGGCCCTGGGCAAGGGCCACCAGGGCAACCGCCCAGGGCCCACAGTTGAGGGGGCCGATTTTTTTTTGATAAACTTAAGTATTTCTGTGTATAAAAAAATAAAATAATTAAAAGGTTAACGATATTATGCATTAAAAATGATATGTTAGAAAATATTAAATATGATAGTATAATTGATGATTTTGCATCTAAAAGTGCAACAAGAAGACATTTTAAATTATGTTTTGTGGTTTGGATTTCATTGGGCAAAACTAAAGAAATACTCACTGTAGTTGGTATGTTTTATTGATTATATCATTGAACTTTTAATTTTTCAAATTACACCACTAAACTAATTATTATTTTAAAATTGGGTCATTTCGTTAAAAAAAATAAACGGACGATAATTTTTTATCTACAAAATTAATGAATTACCCACTGTAGTTGGCACATTTTACTAATTACACATTGAACTTTTAATTTTTTAAATTACTCCATCAAATTAATTAAAAATAATTATTTTAAATATTTTTAAATATAATTATTATTTTAAGTAAAAAATATTAGAAACTTTTTTTTCCTTCATAAACTGAGTAGAGTTTCATAAAATATAGATTCAAACAAATCAAAGTGATTTTAAATTAAATTAATGTCTACTTAATTTTTTAACGGAATGGCCCATTCTTAATATTAGAAATTTCAAAAAAACTTAAAATATAAATTAAAATAAAAAAAAGTAAATGATAAATAAAAATTTGATTTAAGTTTTTCAAAAAATAATTTAATAATTTTTATAAATAAATATTATTTTCAAGAAAAAATTGGAAAATTCTTCATATTTTTAAAAAATGAATAAAATTTTATAAAATATAGATTCAAAAAAATAAACTTTATTTTCAAATGGAAAAAAGAGATTTTTTAAAAAAATCAGTAACGTTTCATAAAACTTAATTTTTTTAAATCTATATTTTATGAAACTTTACTCATTTTATGAAAATAAAATTAATGTTTCTAATATTTTTTACTAAAAATAATAATTATTTTTAAAATAATCATTTTTTAATTAGTTTAATAGGGGTAATTTGAAAATTTTAAAGTTCAATAGTGTAATCAGTAAAACGTGCCAACTAAAATGGGTAATTCATTAGTTTTGTAGATAAAAAAATTAACGTCCGATTATTTTTTTTAACGGAATAACCCAATTTCAAAATAATAATTAGTTTAGTGGGATAATTTAAAAAATTAAAAGTTTAATTGTGTAATCAGTAAAATGTGTCAACTACAGTAGGTATTTCATTAGTTTTACCGATTTCATTGATATTTTTATTTTGTAAGTATATGTGATGATTCTTTGCTTCGATGACATTTTAAAGTGTTTTTCCTTATCTTTTGTAAATTCTTATAATTTTAATAAAAATAATTAGTTGATAATTTATTTATTTTTTAATTTAATTTATATAAAAAGGCACACTTAAAAAAATTTATTCTGGACCTTAGAAAACCCTGATCCTAAAGAACCTCGCATGGCTTCTTTTCCTTCTTTTGCCTCAAGCCAAACAAATCATTCTTCTTCATCCTTAACACTCTCTCATCCAGTCTTTGAAGTTAACAATATCAAGTCTTTCATTCCCATTAATCTTGACCAAGATAACTTCCTCCTATATATGGCAAACCCTATTCATTACTGTTCTTAATAGCCGTCAAGTTCTAGATCACGTAGAATAAATGCATCTGATTTGTTTGATAGGTAGTTAAAGGACTGATCAATTTTCTCCTTAGAGATATATTAGGAAAAAAATAAATCTCTCTCCATTCATTCCAATATTCAGAACTGCTAATTGTAAACAATCAATATTCTACATTATCAAGCATTACGAAAATTTACAGGAACATATTCTTGTAAGTGTTGACATAACTAGTCTTTCATTTTAATAAAAGTTCGTTGTTAAATTACTAAATTTCACAATATGTATAACAACTACACCTTCAAAATAATGTAGAAAGGAGAAGAAATAGTACTTAGGTAGACCAATAATATTGGACATAAGAACAGATATTTTAAGGCAAGCAGTTGATGTCATTGTAGTATAAAAAAGAGCATGCGTGCTGCAATCTCTTTGATCACTTGCCAGACCCAAAGGAATGCACGCAACAAATAGACAATATTTATATATAAAGCAAAATGCTTCTAATTATTTAGCCAAAAAAAATGCTTCTAATTAAATTAAAGGACATGGTGATATATAAATCATATGCAAGTTATGCTCATGAATTTTTATACAAAAGAAGATGCCATAAAAAACAAATTAACCTTCGTAAAGTAAATATAATCCTCATTTCCTATGTTTAAGCTTACAGATTTAAGACCTAATAATTGAATGAATACAAGTATGATAAGTTCAAAATTGTAATACACACTCAAATAGGTTATCAAAGTACTTAGCTAATCCACTTGGGGAATTGTTAATTTCCACAACATTTCATCTTAGTCGTCTTATCATTTTGAAGCACGTTTTCTTGTTGAAGAACTCATAGTCAGGAATGCTACAATTATAAGCATTAAGGGCTAGTGATAATTACTAAAACTAATAATAGAGATCTTAAAGGTATAAAAGTACTCATTTTCCATATTTTAAAACAAAGGACATGGCCACCTGGGTTCTTCAAGGAATATATTTTGTATCCTCCATTTTGACCGCAAACGAAATACTTTTATGTCTGTCAGTGAAAACCTTCATTTACCTCTCATTCATATAGATAACTATATAAGTCGGTTATTTCTTGATTATTTTGCTAGTTTTATTTTCTTCATTTTTTTGCTAGTTTTATTTTCTTGATTAATTCCTAAACAATGGTAAGTTTGTCCTCGTGAACATTAGCACCTTTGAGGAATTTAGCTACCCTATTTTGTGATGAACTAATACGTCAAAGAAAGTATGATCCCCCTCAGGCGAAGAGAGAGAGAGGGAGAAAGATATAAGATGAAGGAGAATCTTACATGACAACCAAACCACTAGATTTGTTTAATCAAAAGGTTCTTAGAATAATTTTTTAAGAGAAAACCCTAACACCAAAGATGAAGGGAAACTAAATACCCTTATTTTAACCTATACATTAACTTTATCATTGATTCTTCAAATACAAGTAGTACTATAATATAAGCAACTCCAGATCTAATTCCGCAAATTTCTTGAAAGATAAAGTAAAAAAAGTACTCATGAATTCCACAATGAAGAACATCATCAACCGCAACAATAAAATATTTTTCACAAACAAAACTAGGTTAAGATAAAAGTAAGATAATTCAACATTAAAAAAAGAAAAAGAAAAGAGAAATTAAGAACTGATTGTACAAAAAGAGATGATGATCTATGATTTCTCTGACCTTAATCACATGATAGAAACCCTAATAGGGAGACCGGTTAGCTCCATTTCCGGTCCATCCTCCTTCCATTGGTAGTTGACCATTTGGCATATTTAGTGGCAGGTTGAAAAAGGGTAACCCTAAAGATTGATCCGAATAATTATTTCCACCACCACTTCCACTCCCACCGCCACCACCGGAGGATTGTGACGCCGGTGGCTGCATCGTAGCTGCCTCGTCATCCTCCAAAGGCAACCGCTCATATGCCACGTTAGTAAAAGAAGCCGTGATAACGATTACCGGACCGGATGCAATTAAAGCACCGACAACACTCCCTCCAACAACCTGCCCTTGTCCACCAGCCAAATATATAGTCAATCTGGTGGCTCCCGGTGGTGCTGGCGGTGGCAGAAATGAACCGGACACTGACAATATCTCGAACCGGCCTTGTAGTGTCAAAACCGAACCGGCCGCTGCTGGCTGCCGTAAACTAACATTGTTAACCATGCCACTACCACTTAAGATACAAATCCCTCTTTGTCTCCTCCTTGCATATGTGGCCACAGTTTCAAACACATCACATCCACTACTAACCTCGAGGATGTGGGCCCGGAGCGTGTTGGCGCTCTCTCGGGTGATGATCACGGGCGGTTTGGGCTTGTTCTTGGATCCGGACGGCCGGCCTCTCGGACGACGGGCCCCCATATGGCCCGTGTCTGAGTTTGGAGTTTCGTCGCTGTTGCCGGAGAATTGGTTGTGATTGTTGTGGTCATCTTCGGAGTCCGGTGGGATCTGGAGATGGAGGTCAGGCCTGTGGAGCTGTGGAATAAAGCGAGAAGCTGAGCCTAAGTCTAAATTACCGGCCATAATTAAAGAAGGAGAAAAGAGAACAGGGAACTGTGAAATAAAGTATGATAATTGAGCAAACTCTAGATTATAATAATAAAAAATAGTGGGATTTGTTTATGATTTATTAAAGAACTGAGTGCACAAGAATTCAAAGGCTAGAGCGAATAGAAAACAAAGGGAATCCAGGGAGAGAAAGTGGAGATATGAGGAAGGAGGAGAGAGAAAGATTGAGAGAGTGTGTGTGGTGGACGCAGCCATTATATGAACATAGTTCAGGATGGCATATTTATCTTTCTATTTCATTTTTTTTTTCCTTCCAAACATTAGATTAGGACTAATAATAGAACATTTTTTTAGGACAAAAAAGAAACTTAGTGTTGGGATATTTCACATGGGATTCATTGGATAAAGTAGATCTGTTAATAAATATGGTAGAGTATCAACCTAATAGGTTAACATTTTAGGTAAGGAGGTAGTTCAACATACTTATTGGGCCGGTCTATACAAGTGTGCGCTGCATGGTAATAAATTGATGTGGGGTGGGTCGTACAATTCCGTTACAAAATGGTATCAGAGCTCATGGTTCGATGGGCCCAATAACAACTCCAAGGTGCGAGGGGAGTGCAAGGGTAAAAATTCGCAGGCCTCGTGGGTGGAGCAAATAAAGTTCAAGTATCAACTCCAAGGTACGAGGGGAGTGCGAGGGTGAATTCGCAGGCCTCGTGGGTGTGGAGTAAATAGAGTTGAATCTGGTGGAACACGGGATGATTTGAGTCTGGTGGAGCGAGCTTAGGATGGCTCTAGGGAAGTTGCTGAGACACGTTTACCCCGGGCGTGGTGGAGTAATATTAGAGTCAAGTAAAGTTCTTGAAGGACTCAAATGTGAAGTATTTGAATCGGGTAAAGCAGGACTCAGGATGGCTCTAGAAAATTACTGAGACACGTTTGACTCTAGCGTGGTGGAGTAGTAGTATTAGAGTCGAGCGTGACTCTTGAAGGATTCAAAGAAGGCGTGCTTAATGGTGAATACTCTAGTATGATACTTGTGATAAGTATTCAAGTGAAAGGTGGAGATTGTTGGGATATTTCACATGAATCCCACATTAGATAAATTCAAGAGTGTAGCTGTGTTAATAAGTATGGTAGAGCCTTAACCTAATAGGTTAACCTTTTAGGTAAAGAGGTGGTCCGACATACTTATTAGGTCTGTCTGCACAGGTGTGCTCTGCATGGTGATGAATTGATGTGGGATAGATCATACAATTCCGCTACATTAGGTAAACTGTTTAACACTCCCTAGGTCTACATTTAGGGGTTGATTTAGTATTTCATAATTAAGCTATAATATTTAAAACATGAGATAAAAGTATATACTCTCTCCATTTCACAAAAATTCTAATTCGTAAGAAAATAAAAAATATATAAGCTAAAATCGAAATACTCGAATTCAATCAACAAACTACAAATATGGTAATGGTTGTTGAATAGCTAAAAATAAATTTAATGACTGAAAAAATCATCAAACTCTAGTCAAGCTATCAAAAAAAATACAATTTTCATTCCCCAAAATAATCTAGTTTGTAACAAAAAAACATGCAAAAATTGAAAGAATCACACTAATTCAATCAGCAAATAATTATGAAAAAGTTTGTTGAATAGCCAAATTATATTAAGAAATTAGACTTAATTAATGACATAAAAAATCTTTGAAATTTAGGATGCTACAAAACTTGAGGTTACATATTATGATAATCTCCATGACACAACTTTTTGCACGGACTAAAAGGTGCAAAACCCTCCCTCCCACAATACAATTTTTTTACACGAAATATAAAAGTTGCAAAAATCACACAAACACACAACTCACTCACCTCTTATTAAATTTAGGATGCTACTTAACTTTTGGTTATGCTATACTTCAACAACTAAACATAATACTCTCTCAATTCCTTAAAGATTGTCGTTTTAGAAGGAAAAAATTGTTCTAATTTATTTTTCGTTTACAACTTTCGAGAAGGATAAATTATTTACTTTCCTATATCACCCCTATCTTCTCTCATTTTCTAAAGAAATTCTCTCCCTTGTATTAATAATTTTCAACTTCCCATAAAGGGCTAGTGATGAAATTTCAAACAAATATTAATTGTTAAATTATAGTATTAAATGACTTTCTTAATTAATCCATGTGCAAAAATCTTAAACGACAATCTTTTAGGAACAGAGGTAGTACTTTATTTATAGACACAACTCACCTCTTCCTATATATTCAATATAAGATACTTCCAAAATAATACTCCTAGTAAAAGTAACACACATTCCAAAATAAAACAATTACTAAAAAATAACACTTCTTCAGTTTCATAATAGCAATCCTTTTCTGAATAGTATTTAAGGAGTATCCCAACAATTTATCTCTCAATTAAAATCCCCAAATACTTCAACTTCATCTCTAAATAAGATTCAAGTAGTACCTGTGACAGTCCCAAAATAGGTCCATTCCACCCAACCCATTCTGAGTTGTCAAATACATGGCACAGAAACAACTACAACTTTTACAACCCATAAGCTGTGAGTTTGAATACAAATATTATCATCTAGACAATATCCACATGCAAATAAATCCCCATCATAATTATTGATACATAATTTTACAAAAAATGGTGAGGACTACTAAACAACTCTCTCTATAACCTTCATTCCATACCCCGACTAGTACTCGCTACATTCTCGCCTCCTGAGAAGAAAAATGGAACAACAAGGAAAAGGGTGAGCTCAACTAGCCCAGTAAAGAATGTTATGACTAAGATAATGTACAACAAATTATCCTTAGTCTTCAACAGAGAAAAATCTGATAGAATACAATAGACAACAAGTTTTAGATCAACAACTACAGCGGAAACAACAATTCATTAGAAGAGTTAAGTAGAGAATAAAATCTACTAACATCTATGAATTTAAAAGTCCATCATCAATATTTTATCCCTGTAACATCAATCAATATATATCTCAAATCAAATCAAATATTCATCTTCGCACTACAGGCCAAAGATATTCATCAGTCGGTCATGTTCATCTAAACACCTGTTCATCTTTGCACTACGGCCCAAAGATATTCATCAATTGTTCATGTTCATCTCAACACCTGTACATCTTTGCACTACGGGCTAAAGATATTCATAACAAAATCAACCATCTTTGCACTACAGGCCAAAGATATTCAGTAACACCATCATTTAGGACTGAGGATGATGAAAAATATTTTTAAAGAAACGAATCCAGTGAAACAAAATGACAAGTATTAAGGATTCATACTTTAAACAATCCGAGTTCAAAAATACTTCATAAATAATCATACTGAAGTAAAATTCAAGAATGATCAAAACATGGATACAATCAAAGCTAGTATCCAGAATAGATATTTTGGACAAAAAGAAGAAATTTTATTTTTCGGTGAATAGTGCCGTATTCGTGAATAGTGTCGTATACGTGAATAGTGCCGTATACGTGAATAGTAACTCCGACACCAAAAGATAGAAATTTCACAAAAAACATCTTCACGCTTCGTGAATAGTACTCGTGAATAGTAACTCATGAATAGTAACTCATGAATAGTAATCCCGACATGAAAAAGTTCCAAATTTGATAAAAATTTCCAACCAACATTTCATCATAATGATATTGAAGAGATAATATCATTTGAGAAGAAAATAACATCCCTTACCTCGGAAAGACAGTACTTCTAACTGGAATACTGGATATCGGCTATAACTTGAACTTTCACCGTATAGCAATACTCAAAGTATACTCAAAATACTCACAAGAATACGCTCGATAATATAGAGAGAAAACTTCAGTTTCTGGTGTGATTTTCAATTCTAACCTAAACACCTATTTATAGGAAATTGCTTAGAACACCAAAACAGAAAATTTATTATAATAATAATATATATAAAAATTTTCTACGCCCATTTAGAATCTGCAAATTTGAATACAAACCACATGCTCCCTTCTAGAAGAAGTACAAAAAACGTTTTTTATAAAATAAATAATTAAAACTTCCAAAAATCAATAATTTCGGAGCTTCAGAACTTCAATAATTCATAATAAATAGCCCTTTTGTCAGAAAATTCGAATCGCGCGAGTTTTTATAGGAAATTCAATTCTGCACAACTTTACAGAAGGAAGTTTTTCCAAATTCCAAACAGAAATTGACCAAAAATCACAAACGGGCTATTTTACAGGCTATAATCAAATTTCAGTCAATAAATGGGGTCCACCGACATGTTTAACATGTTTTAAATATTTTTGGTAACAAAAATACTCTTCCTCCTCGTATACTCATATATCCCACATTCGTTGTAAAAATATCACCATTATTATATTATTAAAATATAATAATATATTTAAATGAATTATTTTATCATAAAAAGATAAAATATTAATTTTCAACAATTGTCACATTAAAAATTTTCTCCATCTATATCCACATAAAATCAATATTTTCCTCATCATATAAATCAATAATTTAATTATTCACAAATAATATTACAGAATCACAATACTGACAACTAGGCCGTTCCCAGGAAAGAGGGGGCTTTCCAATAAGAATTTCTCCTTACTGGCGCGCAATTAGGTGACCAAACCTCTCCTTAGACAGAACTTTCTAGACATTGCCAATAATGTTATCAAATAATATTATTCAGATAATATGAATTATTGCTTCGATAATGGAAAATACTGTGTAATGACAATTTATTGAAACAACAGTAATATAAAATATCAATGCAGCAATTATTGAATCAATAAAATAAAATACTGAACATTAATTACTGTAACAATTATTGAATAGTGCCTTCTTACGTAAGAATCAATAATTGGTGCAATACCGTGTGCTACTGTGCAACAACGCGTATTACTGTGTTTTAACCACCGAGTATTCCAACAGTATTAACGGTAACAACTACGCCGTTATTTATAAACAACTTATATTTGTCGTTTTCTTCATCCAATCGCTTTCCGTTATGGGACCCACAAAAGACTGCGCCGTCGTACAAATATTCCCCGACAGCAAGAATATTCCACGACCAAACGAATATTCCCCGACAACAATGAATATTTTATAACCACCTGCTTATTTAAAATATTTGTGCATTTTACCCATAACTAACCACATTAATCAAATTCACCCTTACTATTTCAAAATAATAAAGGAAATTTCTTTTTATTTAAAAATTTTCGGGGTCTTACAACCTCCCCTCCTTATGAAATTTCGTCCTCGAAATTGACGTACCTGGTGTTTCGAAAAGGTAAAGATACCTCGCTTTAATTTCCGCTTCCAACTACAAGGTCATTTCCTCTATAACATGATTCCTCCACAAAACTTTAACTTGTGGTATATCCTCGGTACATAGGACATGTTCTTTCCTATCCAAGATCTTGACAGGTACCTCCCCGTACGTTAAGTCTTCGGCTATTTCGTTCGGTTCTAACTCAATAACATGGTTCGAGTCATCCACATCGGTACATAAAAAAACGTTATAAACACGCGTCATACTTGGCGATAAAACGAGTCTATAGGCCACAATTCCTATTCGATCGAGAATTTCAAATGGACTAATAAATCGAAGGTTTGAGCTTTGCTCACATCGCCAATTCTCGCTTTTGGAATAACAACTTCTTGCACCTCCTTCTTCAAATTCATCAGCTCCAGTGTGTAGCTTGAACAACTTTAACTTTATTGATTAAAGTCGATTATACTCGTATATCATCACGTGGATACCTAGAGTTTTCATCTCCATCTCTATTATTTATAAATTATACGAAATGAGTCTTTGACAATATCGTACTCATACTCGTATACGATCTTCTACTCAACACGTCAGCTACCACGTTCGCTTTTCTAAGACGGTATGGTCAGAATGAGTCTCCTCTTGAGTTCTTCGAAGCTCTTCCCACATTCCTTGCTCCATTCAAATTTTGTATCTCTACGAGTCATCTGCGTTAATGGAATAGCGATTCGAGAATATCCTTCAACGAATCTCCGATAATAATCAACTAAGCCTAGAAAGCTACATATTTCGATTACCGACTTAGGTTGTTCTCAACTGTGACTCATATCCCAACCTTGGATAGCACGTTACAATGACACCTATCAGTTTACTATCGCACGAACATGGCGTCCCCTACGGAGAGTCTGGCTTTTGTGTATTCCACAAAGGAAGTCACCAGATAAAGGCTCGGGTATCAACTTCTACAGTTGGGTTTTTAACTCCTGAAGTTCAATAGGAGTCATTCGATATGAGATTTTAGAAATGGGTTTTGTACCGGATTCAAAGTCGATACAAAATTTAATATAACGCTCTGGGAGTAAGCCAAGAAATTCTTCAGGAAATATATCAGGAAATTTACTAACAACAGAAATATCATTCAAATCTGATGTACTTTTGTTCAAGTCCATGACATGGGCTAAGAAAACATGACATCCATTTTTCAATAAACGAATGACTTCATGACTTGATATAAAAATGTTTGACTTCAATGGTTTGATTGCTTGAGTTCGAATATCAGGTTGCTTAGGAATATGAAAACTAACAACCTTACAAAAGCAATTAATTTTGGCATGATGAGTAGTTAACCTTAAAATCATATCAAAAGCAAATATCTCTATAGAAATAAGGTTAACAGATAATGTGATAGTGCCAACTTGAATCAAGCAAGATTTCTAAACAACGGATGTAATGAAAGTTTCTCCTAACGAAGTCTCCATAAATAGGTCAAAGTCTAATTTCTCCGTAATCAAGTTCAAACGTTGAGCGCAAGCAAGAGAGATAAAAGAATGGGTAGAACCAGTACCTAGTAAGGTATAAACTTCGCAATAATTATAATTAACTAACCCGTGCTAACTTCATTCGGGTTCCTCGCATTTTGACCGGTCACGACAAACGCTCTTCCAGGAACCGTTGACTTTGACTTTTCTGGGACAGCCTTTTGAATCACCATCCCCGCTGGAATTGGTTTCGCTACCGTACACTCTCGAGCGATATGTCCTTCCTTTCCATAATTATAGCATACCTTGAACTGTTGTGGGCAGTTTGGGCTGATATGTCCCTCTTTCCCGCATTTGTAACATATGACCGGTGGTCTTTCTCCTCCCTTGGAACCAGTTGCTACTGGCACTGTCGTCTTCACATGGTCGTTGTTAAATCTCCTCTTTTTAAAATCTCCTCCCGACTCGCTTCTTCTATTTTCATGGCCACGATTACCACCAGAGTGGTTACCGCCTTTGTCCATATTCTTCTTTCTCCGCTGGTTATCGTTATTCTGATGATTGTTATCTTCGGTATGATCCCGGTTATGGTCCCTCGGTTGAACGTACTCGTTATCTCGCTCTAATAACTGAGCCCTGTTGACAACATCTGAATAGATAGAAAATTTATGAGAAATGAGATACTGACGTATGCCGGGTTTCAAACCTCTCAGAAACATTCGCGTCATACGTTCCTCATTCTCCACCAAATGAGGTGCAAACCTGGATAACTCTGTAAACTTTGCCTCGTACTGAGACATCGTCATGTTATTTTGTTCTAATCTGATGAACTCCACTTCCTTCATATGACGAACACTTTCAGGAAAGTATTTGTCATTAAATAGTTTCTGAAACGTCTCCCAAGACATGCTGAGTGCGGCTGGATGTGTACGCTTCACAGATTCCCACCAGTAATCTGCCTCACCACGGAACATAAAGGTGGCGAATGGAACCTTCTGTTCCTCCGTGCATCCCAAGACATCGAATATCTTGGTAATTTGCTTGACCCATGTTTCCGCCATGATCGGATCGGGCTTTCCCTTAAATTCTGGTGGTCCCAACTCTTTGAACTGCTTGGCTGTGACAACTCGTGAATTGCTATCATTTCCTCCTGTATTTTGAAAACGAGTCTCCCTCGTCTGATTTTGCATGAACTGCAAAAAGCTCCTAAACATCCCGTCGTTCATCGTCTGCTCAGTGGTGTTGTTCATAGGAGGAACATTACCAGCTTGTTGCACGTTCTCCTCGTTGGTAAGTACATGCATCTCCACGGTCTCATTAACTCCACTGTTAACATTCTCGGTTGCCATTCTTAAATACTGTCATAAAACAAGGGTTAATTAAGCAAATCACATATCACATAATATCCCTATATACTGACCAACTAACAAATAAGCTTAGGTAGGACACACTAGCAAAGGAATTACTCGTCTCTCCCCTCCTAGTTCTATTCCCCGATCTCCGCCAGAGATCATATCCCTAAGCTCTGATACCAACTGTGACAGCCCCAAAATAAGTCCATTCCACCCAACCCATTCTGAGTTGTCAAATACATGGTACAGAAACAACTACAACTTTTACAACCCATAAGCTGTGAGTTTGAATACAAATATTATCATCTAGACAATATCCACATGCAAATAAATCCCCATCATAATTATTGATACATAATTTTACAAAAAATGGTGAGGACTACTAAACAACTCTCTCTATAACCTTCATTCCATACCCCGACTAGTACTCGCTACATTCTCGCCTCCTGAGAAGAAAAATGGAACAACAAGGAAAAGGGTGAGCTCAACTAGCCCAGTAAAGAATGTTATGACTAAGATAATGTACAACAAATTATCCTTAGTCTTCAACAGGGAAAAATCTGATAGAATACAATAGACAACAAGTTTTAGATCAACAACTGCAGCGGAAACAACAATTCATTAGAAGAGTTAAGTAGAGAATAAAATCTACTAACATCTATGAATTTAAAAGTCCATCATCAATATTTTATCCCTGTAACATCAATCAATATATATCTCAAATCAAATCAAATATTCATCTTCGCACTACAGGCCAAAGATATTCATCAGTCGGTCATGTTCATCTAAACACCTGTTCATCTTTGCACTACGGGCCAAAGATATTCATCAATTGTTCATGTGCATCTCAACACCAGTACATCTTTGCACTACGGGCCAAAGATATTCATAACAAAATCAACCATCTTTGCACTACAGGCCAAAGATATTCAGTAACACCATCATTTAGGACTGAGGATGATGAAAAATATTTTTAAAGAAACGAATCCAGTGAAACAAAATGACAAGTATTAAGGATTCATACTTTAAACAATCCGAGTTCAAAAATACTTCATAAATAATCATACTGAAGTAAAATTCAAGAATGATCAAAACATGGATACAATCAAAGCTAGTATCCAGAATAGATATTTTGGACAAAAAGAAGAAATTTTATTTTTCGGTGAATAGTGCCGTATTCGTGAATAGTGTCGTATACGTGAATAGTGCCGTATACGTGAATAGTAACTCCGACACCAAAAGATAGAAATTTCACAAAAAACATCTTCACGCTTCGTGAATAGTACTCGTGAATAGTAACTCATGAATAGTAACTCGTGAATAGTAACTCATGAATAGTAACTCATGAATAGTAATCCCGACATGAAAAAGTTCCAAATTTGATAAAAATTTCCAACCAACATTTCAGCATAATGATATTGAAGAGATAATATCATTTGAGAAGAAAATAACATCCCTTACCTCGGAAAGACAGTACTTCTAACTGGAATACTGGATATCGGCTATAACTTGAACTTTCACCGTATAGCAATACTCAAAGTATACTCAAAATACTCACAAGAATACGCTCGATAATATAGAGAGAAAACTTCAGTTTCTGGTGTGATTTTCAATTCTAACCTAAGCACCTATTTATAGGAAATTGCTTAGAACACCAAAACAGAAAATTTATTATAATAATAATATATATAAAAAATTTCTACGCCCATTTAGAATTTGCAAATTTGAATACAAACCACATGCTCCCTTCTAGAAGAAGTACAAAAAACGTTTTTTATAAAATAAATAATTAAAACTTCCAAAAATCAATAATTTCGGAGCTTCAGAACTTCAATAATTCATAATAAATAGCCCTTTTGTCAGAAAATTCGAATCGCGCGAGTTTTTATAGGAAATTCAATTCTGCACAACTTTACAGAAGTAAGTTTTTCCAAATTCCAAACAGAAATTGACCAAAAATCACAAACGGGCTATTTTACAGGCTATAATCAAATTTCAGTCAATAAATGGGGTCCACCGACATGTTTAACATGCTTTAAATATTTTTGGTAACAAAAACACTCTTCCTCCTCGTATACTCATATATCCCACATTCGTTGTAAAAATATCACCATTATTATATTATTAAAATATAATAATATATTTAAATGAATTATTTTATCATAAAAAGATAAAATATTAATTTTCAACAATTGTCACATTAAAAACTTTCTCCATCTATATCCACATAAAATCAATATTTTCCTCATCATATAAATCAATAATTTAATTATTCACAAATAATATTACAGAATCACAATACTGACAACCAGGCCGTTCCCAGGAAAGAGGGGGCTTTCCAATAAGAATTTCTCCTTACTGGCGCGCAATTAGGTGACCAAACCTCTCCTTAGACAGAACTTTCTAGACATTGCCAATAATGTTATCAAATAATATTATTCAGATAATATGAATTATTGCTTCGATAATGGAAAATACTGTGTAATGACAATTTATTGAAACAACAGTAATATAAAATATCAATGCAGCAATTATTGAATCAATAAAATAAAATACTGAACAGTAATTACTGTAACAATTATTGAATAGTGCCTTCTTACGTAAGAATCAATAATTGGTGCAATATCGTGTGCTACTGTGCAACAACGCGTATTACTGTGTTTTAACCACCGGGTATTCCAACAGTATTAACGGTAACAACTACGCCGTTATTTATAAACAACTTATATTTGTCGTTTTCTTCATCCAATCGCTTTCCGTTATGGGACCCACAAAAGACTGCGCCGTCGTACGAATATTCCCCGACAGCAAGAATATTCCACGACCAAACGAATATTCCCCGACAACAATGAATATTTTATAACCACCTGCTTATTTAAAATATTTGTGCATTTTACCCATAACTAACCACATTAATCAAATTCACCCTTACTATTTCAAAATAATAAAGGAAATTCCTTTTTATTTAAAAATTTTCGGGGTCTTACAGTACCCACCAATATTTCCTTAATTCGACTTAAATCCCCCGAATACTTCAAGTTCATTATATACTGTTGTCACTGTTGTCGTATCTATTACTATCATCCGTGTCACGCCCCCAAATTCTGGTCCTTGAATCTCGGACCTGGTACGTCACGGTACTACCTTCATTCCAATATATATAACTTTTGTCCATAAAGTAATAAACACAACCTTACTGTTATACTAATTAATACATTATTCCCTTCTATTCCAGAATATGTAACCTTTACAATCGATTATTACATTTGTAAATCGTTCATGATCTATCTATACATCTTAAACTATAAATAATATGTTTCATAATGACATATTAACTTGCGAGTATTCATTAACTCTCAATTCAAATTTTAAATATTCTTTTGTGTAGAGTATTTCAACTCAACATCTACAATATATATATATATATATATATATATAATTTTAACGTTCATTTAGCTTAGTTGGAAACTTCACAATCAAGTGTTTTGGCATAAAACCTTACCATGCATAATTACTCTAAAGAAATTACACCAATGCGTTAGTGTATTATTAAAACACCAACACTATTTCTTCTCATGATCCTTCGTATATTCTAAAGTATGGTCATCTATTTATCTCGACTTTTATCTGCAAAATTTGTTTGCAAGGTTAAGCACGACGGCTCAGCAAGTCCAACAGTCTACACATTTCATGTTTCACATAGCATACAAATTTCATATATTCACGCATCAAAAATTTTAGTCAATGCATTTACACATGCTTCATGTATCTCTATATGCATCATGCATTTCATGATATGTATCTTTATATGCATCATACTTATCATACAATATAATCTTCATATTGTATATTTAACTCATACTTCACCAATTCCATACTTTGCATTTAGTTACACAACATTCATGTAATCAACAATTTCACATAAAGCAATATATATCATTAACTACCATAAACATGGTTTAATACACATTATCACATAAGAACAAGTTACTGAAGAACTTGCCTTAAAGCGTTCCTTGCACTATTAGGAGAATTTGCCCTTCCATTTTTCTACACAATTAAGGGTATATATATAACCACCATTAGCCACATAATGACGCTTAGTAGTCATTTATGTTAATTCCACTTTACTTTTCATCATTCTTCCTTTTTAAATCTTGATACACAATGTTTTAATCATGTGTTTAAAATTTACTAGAACACTTTATTTGTAAGACACCGAATTTTATGAAATAAAAGTATTCAATTTTTCTATTCAGTAAATGGTTAAATTGATAAAAGTTAAAGTTAAGGGTGATATATGATTTTTTTTCAAAATACGCAAGTGGTTATAAAATATTCATTGTTGTCGGGGAATATTCGTTTGGACGTGTAATATTCTATTTATCGGGTAATATTCGTACGACGGCACAACCATTTGTGGGCTCCATAACGAATAACTATCGGATGAAGAAAACGACAAAAATTAAGTTTTTATAAATAATGGCGTAGTTGTTACCATTAACACTGTTGGAATACTTGGTGGTTAAAATACAGTAATACGCGTAGTTGCACACGGTATTGCACAGTATTTTTTTCAATTATTGATTCTTACGTAAGAAGACACTACTCAATAATTTTTACAGTAATTACTGTTCAATATTTTATTTTATTGATTCAATAATTGCTGCATTGATATTTTATATTATTGTTGTTTCAATAATTATCACTGCACAGTATCTCCATTATCAGGTCAATAATTCATATTATTTGAATAATATTATTAGATAGCATTATTTGCAATGTCTAGAATGTTCTGTCAAGGAGAGGTTTGGTCACCTAATTGCGTGTCAGTAAGGAGAGATCCTTATTGGAAAGCCCCATCTTTCCTGAGAACTGCTTGGTTGTCATTATTGTGATTCTGTAATATTATTTGTGAATAATTAATTATTAATTTATATGATAAGGAAATATTTATTTGATGTGGATATAAATGATGGATTTATTTATGTGGTTATAAATGAAGGAATTAATGTTGAGGTATTTTATCAGTATTTTGTTGGATTTGAGGTATTAAAAGATCAAATCGGTGTTCTTACAGCTTTATTGTGTGAGTTATAATATTTAATCCGACCATTGGATCGTTGTAATTTTTAGATATGTTATACATATATATGTTGAGCATATGTCCACAAATTTTGAATCGTTAAAAATGAGCGTATAATTTGTTATGAATTTTAAGAGGTAACTGATTCAGAAATTAGGTTTTGGTGAAAAATTCTAGAATTGAGTGGACCTCACTCTTGGTTGTTGGTGAAGAAATGTGTTAACTTTTATTTTAAATGTGGTGGGTGGCAATAGTAGCAGGTAAAGCCATCAGGTAGCAGGTCAAGTCTGCTTCGGCGTGCTAATATTTTCCTATAAATAAAGGGCTAAGTTAGAATTGAAAATCACACCAGAATTCATAAGTTTTCTCTCTAGATTATCGAGTGTATTTTGTTAGTATTTAGATACTTGGTGAGTTGCTATTCATCAGTCCAAGTTTCCTTCAGCGTCATATCCGATATCCAGTCAGAAGTGCTGCTCTTTTGAGGTAAGGGATAGTGAGGGCTATTAAGGGATGTTATATTCTTCATAATGATGTTATTCTTTCAATATCATTATACTGACATATTGGTATGGATCTTATTGTGGAATTTCTACCTTTTTGAGTCGGGGTTACTATTCACGTATACGACACTATTCATGTATACGGTACTATTTATGTATATAGCACTATTTACGTATATGACATTATTTACGTATACGATATTATGTACGAATACAGAGTACTATTCACGAGTTACTATTCATGAGTTACTATTCACAAAAAAAAAATTGGTTTCTTTTTCTAACCAAATTATCGTTGATTTATGAATCTTACTCTTGAAATTAAATCCATGTCTTGATAATATTGTTTTTATTATCATATATAACATTTTTATAATCCTGGTGAAGAAATTTCTTTTTGACTTAAGTGTAAAGATGGGTAGATTATTGGTATGGTCATGACTATGGGTTCTCTTTGGCCAGTAGTGCAAAGATGAATTGTGACTAGTATGATCATGACCATTGAATTTATAATTGAATATTTTTAGCTTAAATGCAAAGGTGAATTGATCAACATGGTTATAATTATGGTTTATATAGATTTTGAAATGATTATATATTTCTTTGAGATGTGAATATCTTTGGCCCGTAGTGCAAAGATGAATTATTGTTAAATATCATTGGCCTGTAGTGCAAAGATGAACTGTTGTTGAATATCTTTGGCCTGTAGTACAAAGATGAATTATTGTTGAATATTTTTGGCCTGTAGTGCAAAGATGATTTGTTGATTAATATCTTTGGCTCGTAATACAAAGATGACCTGTTGTTGAATATCTTTGGCCTGTAGTGCAAAGATGACTTGTTGATGAATATCTTTGGCCCGTAGTGCAAAGATAAATTTATTAGTATGATTATGAACATGAACTGTGATTTGGTATAACTATAATCTTTGATGTTTCAGATGATGAAAATTATCTTTGCCCTGGATGAGAAAAGGAATTTAGAACTACAATTACGATTATGAGTTATACATGTTATTGTGGACAGGAATTGTTGATTGATGTTACAAGGATAAAACATTATTGGTGGATTTTTAACATGGATAAGATAATAGACTTTATAGTCTATTTAACTCTTCTAATGGATTGCTCGTTCCGCTGCAACTATGGTTGAAAAGTTTTATCATCTACCATATGTTCTAAATCTCTGATTTATTACTGATGAAGACTATTGATAATTTAATTATCTTTAGTCATGATATTCTTTACTGAGCTAGTTGTGCTCACCCTTTTGCTTCACAATTCCTTTCAGGTAATAAGAGTGTAGCTGGGTAAAGCGGGGATAACAGGGGAATAGAACGGTGGTCATCATTTAGTAGTTATATTTGGTGAATCAAATAGGGTGAGGCGAACCTAACGTTGGAAGGGTGTTTTGCCACTATCATACAAGATGTCTAAAGACATACAACCTCGTGTCATCATAAGACAGGGTTGTGCACATCCACTTACAAGTATATCTACGCGCACTACCTATATGATCTTGGTGTTTGTTTGAAGTATAATTCTCAATTATAGACAGTGGAGATAATGATATGTCAAGAGAAGACTCACCGTTGGAAATAATATGATAGTAATCTTCTCATTTTTCTTTGGGGTCTATTGGGTCAACCAAGGATAATTCTATGGGCATATGATATCTATCATAACCTAGACGCATGGCCTCCAATGTACAAAGTTTTCCTTGAGCACTTTCCAAAGATTCTAATTTCTAAAACAGTTTTTGACTATACCTTTATGTAGGTATCACTGTGAGGTGTTGTCCACTGATGGTACATTTGTCACATTACGGTTGGGACACAAATCATAGTTGGTATATATTTGTATTCAAACTCACAGCATATGTGTTGTTGTATTTTGCACAATAATTGTTGTAATAAAGTTGTAGTTATTTTCTGTACCATGTATTTGGCGACTCAGAATGGGTTGGATGGAATGGACCTATTTTGGGGTTGTCACAGTTGGTATCAGAGCTATAAGTGGAAAGAGCCCCGAGCCTCTCGCTGGTGACTTCCTGTTGATGGGGGATGCACCGAAGCCAGATTCTCCGTAGGGGACGCCGTTCTGCGGTGGGTTACCAATGTGAGGTGCTGTCCACTGATGGGACATTTGTCACATTTAGTATCAGAGCTTAGGGATATGGTCTCTGGTGGAGATCAGGGAATAGAACTAGGAGGGGAGAGATGAGTAAATCCTTCGCTAGTGTGTCCTACCTAAGCTTATTTGTTGGTCGGTCATAATATCGGGATATTATGTGATATGTTAATTTGTTCAATTAACCCTTGTTTTGAAGTTGTATTCTAGAATGATATTTGAAATAAAGGAGATGAGCAATGGAGAAATCACAATGACAGGGAAGATGGAATATGAAATAAAAGCAAGGTATTCTCAAATATTTGAAATACCAGGTACGTAAATTTCGGGGACGAAATTTCATAAGGAGAGGAGATTGTAAGTCCCCAAATTTTATAAAATAAAAGTATTCAATTTTTCTATTCAGTAAATGGTTAAATTGATAAAAGTTAAAGTTAAGGGTGCTACATGAATTTTTTCAAAATACGCAAGTGGTTATAAAATATTCATTGTTATCGGGGAATATTCGTTTGGTCGTGTAATATTCTATTTGTCGGGAAATATTCGTACGACGACGCAGCCATTTGTGGTCCCCATAACGAATAACTGTCGGATGAAGAAAACGACAAAAATTGAGTTTTTATAAATAACGGCGTAGTTGTTACCGTTAACACTGTTAGAATACCTGGTGGTTAAAATACAGTAATACGCGTAGTTGCACAGTAGCACACGGTATTGTACAGTATTTTTTTAAATTATTGATTCTTTCTTAAGAAGACACTACTCAATAATTGTTACAGTAATTACTATTCAATATTTTATTTTATTGATTCAATAATTGATGCGTTGATATTTTATATTATTGTTGTTTCAATAATTATCACTGCATAATATCTCCATTATCAGATCAATAATTCATATTATTTGAATAATATTATTAGATAACATTATTGGCAATGTCTATAAAGTTCTGTCAATGAGAGGTTTGGTCACCTAATTGCGCGCTAGGAAGGAGAGATCCTTATTGGAAAGCCCCTTCTTTCCTGGGAATTGCCTGGTTGTCATTATTGTGATTATGTAATATTATTTGTGAATAATTAATTATTGATTTATATGATAAGGAAATATTTATTTGATGTGGATATAAATGATGGATTTATTTATGTAGTTATAAATGAAGGAATTAATGTTGAGGTATTTTATCAGTATTTTGTTGGATTGGAGGTATTAAAAGATCAAATCGGTGTTCTTACAGCTTTATTGTGTGAGTTATAATATTTAATCCGACCGTTGGATCGTTGTAATTTTTCGATATGTTATACTCCCTCCGTCCCAGGATAAAAGTCCTTATTACTATTTTGGGTTGTCCCATGTTAAATGTACACTTTCTTTTAATAACCAAACTTTTACACATTTTTTCCTATTATGCCCGTAGCATTAAATATCCCATACTTTTCTTATTCTAATTCTCTCTCCATATTTAATGACATTATTATGGATAATTTTGTCATTTTATTCCTCTTCTTAATATGCGTGAAAAGTCCACTCGGACTTTTATCCTGGGACGGAGGGAGTACATATATAAGTTGAGTAAATGTCCACAAATTTTGAACCGTTAAAAATGAGCGTATAATTTGTTATGAATTTTAAGAGGCAACTGATTCGGAAATTAGGTTTTAGTGGAAAATTCTAGAATTGACTGGACCCCACTCTTGGTTGTTGGTGAAGAAATGTGCTGAATTTTATTTCAAATGTGATGGGTGGCAATAGTAGCAGGTAAAGCCATCAGGTAGCAGGTAAAGTCTGCTTCGGCGTGCTAACATTTTCCTATAAATAGAGGGCTAAGTTAGAATTGAAAATCACACCAGAATTCATAAGTTTTCTCTCTTTTTCTCTCTAGATTATCGAGTGTATTTTGTGAGTATTTAGATACTTGGTGAGTTGCTATTCATCAGTGCAAGTTTCCTTCAGCGTCATATCCGATATCCAGTCAGAAGTGCTGCTCTTTTAAGGTAAGGGATTGTAAGGGATATTAAGGGATGTTATATTCTTCATAATGATGTTATTCTTTCAATATCTTTATACTGACATATTGGTATGGATCTTATTGTGGAATTTCTACCTTTTTGAGTCGGGGTTACTATTCACGTATATGGCACTATTCACGTATACGACATTATTCATGTATATGGCACTATTTACGTATATGACATTATTTACGTATACGGTACTATGTACGAATACGGAGTACTATTCATGAGTTATTATTCATGAGTTACTATTCATGAGTTACTATTCACGAGTTACTATTCATGGGTACTATTCACGAAAAAAATTAGTTTCTTTTTCTAACCTAATTATCGTTGATTTATGAATCTTACTCTTGAAATTAAATCCATGTCTTGATGATATTGTTTTTATTATCATATATAACATTTTTATAATCCTGGTGAAGAAATTTCTCTTTGACTTAAGTGTAAAGATGGGTAGATTATTGATATGGTCATGACTATGAGTTCACTTTGGCTAGTAGTGTGAAAATGAATTGTGACTAGTATGATCATGACATTGAATTTACAATTGAATATTTTTAGCTTAAGTGCAAAGGTGAATTGATCAACATGGTTATAATTATGGTTTATATAGATTTTGAAATGATTATATATTTCTTTGAGATGTGAATATCTTTGGCCCGTAGTGCAAAGATGAATTATTGTTGAATATCTTTGGCTTGTATTGCAAAGATGAACTGTTGTTGAATATCTTTGGCATGTAGTGCAAAGATAAATTATTGTTGAATATTTTTGACCTGTAGTGCAAAGAAGATTTGTTGATGAATATCTTTGGCTCGTAATGCAAAGATGACCTGTTGTTGAATATCATTAGCTTGTAGTGCAAAGATGACTTGATGATGAATATCTTTGGCCCGTAGTACAAAGATAAATTTATTAGTATGATTATGAACATGAACTGTGATTTGGTATAACCATGATCTTTGATGTTTCAGGTGATGAAAATTATCTTTGCCTTGGATGAGAAAAGGAATTTAGAACTATAATTACGATTATGAGTTATACATGTGATTGTGAACAGGAATTGTTGATTGATGTTACAGGGATAAAACATTATTGGTGGATTTTTAACATGGATATGATAATAGACTTTATAGTCTATTTGACTCTTCTAATGGATTGCTCGTTCCGCTGCAACTATGGTTGAAAAGTTTTATCATCTACCATATGTTCTAAATCTCTGATTTATTATTGATAAAGGCTATTGATAATTTAATTATCTTTAGTCATGATATTCTTTACTGAGCTAGTTGTGCTCATCCTTTTGCTTCACAATTCCTTTCAAGTAATAAGAGTGTAGCTGGGTCGAGCGGGGATAACAGGGGAATAGAACGGTGGTCATCATTTAGTAGTTATATTAGGTGAATCAAATAGGGCGAGGCGAACCCAACGTTGGAAGGGTGTTTTTCCACTATCATACAAGATGTCTAAAGACATACAACCTCGTGTCATCATAAGACAGGGTTGTACACATCCACTTACGAGTATATCTACGCGCATTACCTATATAATCTTGGTGTTTGTTTGAAGTATAATTCTTAATTAGAGATAATGGAGATAATGATATGTCAAGAGAAGACTCACCATTGGAAATAATATGATAGTAATCTTCTCATTTTTCTTTGGGGTCTATTGGGCCAACCAAGGATAATTCTGTGGGCATATGATATCTATCATAACCTAGACGCATGGCCTCCCATGTACGAAGTTTTCCTTGAGCACTTCCCAAAGATTTTAATTTCTAAAACAGTTTTGGACTATACCTTTATGTAGGTATCACTGTGAGGTGCTGTCCACTGATGGGACATTTGTCACATTACGGTTGGGACACGAGTCATAGTTGATATATATTTGTATCCAAACTAACAGCATATGTGTTGTTGTATTTTGCACAACAATTGTTGTAATAAAGTTGTAGTTGTTTTCTGTACCATGTATTTTGCGACTCAGAATGGGTTGGATGGAATGGACCTATTTTGGGGTTGTCACATTATTGTCTATATATTTGCTTTATTTACATAAAATTTCCTTCGAATGATTACATCCTCCATGAGAATTTAATTGATTAGGTTAATCATCACCTCGTAATTAAATCTTATAATAATTCTTAAACTCTCGTCTAATATTATTAATCACTCTACAAATATTATTAATCATTTAATAATATTTCAATCAGTTACTAATATTATTAATTATTTAATAATATTTTATTCATTTTCTAATATTATTAACCATTTAATAATATTTTATTTACTTACTAATATTATTAATCATTTAATAATATTCTAATCACTTACTAATATTATTAATTATGTAATAATATTTTAATCATTTACTAATATTATTAATTATTTAATAATATTATTATTAATCATTTATAAATAATTTAATTTAATTGTTTATCTCTTACTATTTAATTTATTTAATACACACATCGTGTCATTCTTATATTATTTTATTAAAAATGACTAAATTACCCTCATAAAGTCTTAATACATCATATTAAGGATTATTAGTCAATAAAATCACCTTATAGAATTTTATGACTTAATATAACTTAATTTTCTTATTTATTCTTAACGTTAGGTATTAAAAATACCTAATCAAATTATTATTTTCCTATCTCCTAGAAAACTTCAATATATAATATTTTAGTCACAAAATAATTTTTCTAAAATTTTCCAACTTCATTTTCTATTTTTAAATAGGCCATTTCTGTTCCATAACTACCACATTTATTAAAAATTATCTTTTTGACTTATATCAAAGTACACATTCCCTGACATCATTTTTATAACATTCACATAAAATTATGTGATTAACCTTTTCATAGTCTCATATGTCATATGTCAACATACTATAGTCGATAGAAATTATCTCGACGATTACCGGCTCGTCAATAATTATTAGTTTTTAATCTGTTGGAAGCCTAATTCCCCCATTAAGCCATCTTAATCATTTTATTAATTTATTATTTTCAGTCCATACATATATACATATATTCAATACACAAAAATATTTTTTTGGACTTTTTTCTTTTTATTATATATTTTTCAAAAGCCAATTTTAGTTCGTAACTTCGCAAAATTAGCTATATCATGATCAACTCCAAACATTCCCAATTTTTTACAAAATCTTGCATATATTAACGCGAACTTCCAGTTTAAATTTCGTAGTCATCGGAACTATAAAACTCTAGTTATAGTCGTTTTCGTCAAAAAAATCGCAAAATTAAAATGGTCATAACTCACTCAATTTAAGTCAAAATAAGCTCAACTTTGGACAGGAGCTTATTTGTATCATATATTTTCATGCCCCAAAAGACCTGAATTTATTTCAAAAATTAAATGACCGAAAATGTCCCTGGAAATATTTGGACATATTATTTTTTGATATTTCTAGATTTTGCCTACTTTACTAAAAATTGTCCATACGAAAATCTACAAGGAATTTTTCAGTGAATCCATTTGGAGAGGTTAGATATCTCATGGATCTAACACATGTCTTTGACGGATCTCAAAAATAAGTTGTAGATTTCAAATGGTGAAGATCCAAAGTGGACTAAAATTTAGGGCTTTTTGTACCAAAAACTGTTTTTGATCTTCTTCTTTGTTCAAGGTCATCAACCCTTAAATTGACAACAACCAAGCATAAAATATCATAATACATCCTAATATTTCTTATACTCGTGGATCTATCATGATCCATGATTAATTTCATCAAACTCAAGAACATAAATTAGGAAATCAACTAAGATTTGAAGTTTATACCTTCAGGATTTTTCTCCTCTTGATTTCTTCTTCATATTCTTCTCTTCTTGCTATCCTTTAATGGCAGCATTTTTCTCTCTTCCTCTCTATTATGGTCAGACATGGGAGTGTAGGAATGAGAGAGTAAATTTTTTTTCTTCCTTTCCTTTATTTAGCTAAATGATATTTAGGAGAGAGAGAGAGAGTAGTTTAGGATTACGTAGAGTTGGTGAGGAGTAGGTGGAGGTGGTTTACCTAATTCACGTGCTAAAAATTCCTGTTGTTTTAAGTCATGTGGGTCCCACTTTTATTTTCTCGTTTTTCTTTGACTTTCAGACCCGAAAAATCAAAATTTTGAGTTTATAGTCGATTCCTACTAAATTCGACGCTCCAAACATCATGGGCACATCCGTTTCTTCAAATTCATCTCCGAATTTTAAGTTTGACTTTTCTCCATAAAAGTCAACAGTTGACTTTAACAAAAAAAGTCAACCCCGACATATTTTGTTTTTACCATCTATTCTTACTAATTTCAACGTTCTAGATTCAAATATCCAATCTATGTTTTCAAATTCCACTCCTAACTCTGATTTTGACATTTCTCCAAAAAAGTCAATTGTTGACTAATTTGACCAAAAAAGTCAATCGTGACACATTTCGTGTTTATAGTCTTTTCTAACTAAACTTGATGTTCCAGACGCAACCGAGAAGTCTGTGCTTCAAAATTCTATCTCTAACTCCAATGTTGAGTTTAACTTGATTCTAGAAAGTCCTTCCAAGTTTGGGCTATCCAATAAATTGTTTGGAACGTGTCTCATAAATTTTATATTTTCTTAATTATTCAATTAGGGTTTCTCGTCCATACACCTGGCAAACGGGCGGGCCAGGCCGAGGCCGGGCCGGGCCGGGCCAACGACGGGTCGTGCCAAAAAGGCCCGGATTTTGGTGGGCTGAAAATGGTCAGCCCGTGGCGGCCGGGCCAGGCCGGCCCGCGGGCTTCGGCCATTATTTTTTTTTTTTTGCAAACTCTTTGTTACATCAAAAATAATAATAATAAAAAATATTTAAAATAATAAAATCATTAATAATAAACAATAATACAAACAAACACGATTAATTAATTACATACATTAACTACATAGCTCAATTAATTAAAATTTTAATAGTATTATAAATTAGTATTATCAATTATAGTTAAAATATATTGAAGATTACATCAAAAACAAATAGTTGTTGTAGCTCAGTTGGTTTGAACTCTTATTTATTTACTTACATATCTTGTGTTCAAGCCTCACAACCTAACACTTTATTTAAAAAAAAATTAATAATTGGCGGGCGTGCCGGGCGCCCGCGGGCCGGGCCAAAACGGCCCGGGTTTTCACGGGCTTAAAAATGGCGGCCCAAAGCCCGGGTTTTGGCGGGCCGGCCGACCCGGCCCGCGGGCTTTTGGCCCGTTTGCCAGGTCTACTCGTCCACTTACTTTGGACTTTAAATAATTACTCCTTCAATCATGTACATTCTCTACATTATTCATAAGTATTCACTTCATTAATAATAATTAATATTCTCATATATTAGGCTAGACATTTAATTCAACGTCTATTAAAACATCTTTATTTAGTTTGTTACATTCAATAAAACCTTTTCAAATGACTTGACATAATGAATTTTATTAATCCAACTTTTCAATATATTTTGGTCATATTCTTAATTTTAAAATATCATATTGATAACTTGTGTCCTCCTTATAAGTCCTCTTAATAATTAAATATTTAGGCTTGTTTACTATGATCATATGTCTTACCATATACTCCATCCGTCCCTAATTATTTGACGTTTTAGAGTTTTTCATTTGTCCCTAATTATTTGACATTTGTTCAAATCTAGGAGAATTAATAACATATTTTGCAAAATTACCCCTCATTACTCTGTCTATTAAACTCATCAAAATTTGACACCAGCTGAAAGTTCCTCAAAATTTATAAAAACGCACCATGTGCATTGGCACCGACCTAAGTGAGAGACATAACATCCAGTAACAGTCCCAAACTGGGGACTATTAGACATTCACTCCTAATGAATGAATGTCAAGCGGGTTTCTAAGTTGACACCTCCAAAGCATGTATGTCGAACGGGTTTCTAAGTTGTCACCTCCATTTAATTTTATTTAATTGTATGGCATCCCAACTAAACAAATGTTACTTAGTTATTAATTGTGTAAGACCCCAACTTTTTGAATAAAGATTAAATTTTCTCGAAATATATTCTTGAATATTATGGTATGGATTTGATATAATGTTATAGTTGTGGGTAATATTTACAAATTTTGTAAAGTACGCAAGTTGTTATATAATATTCGATTGGTCGGGGAATATTCGTTTTAATAGGGAATATTCATACAACAACACAATCATTGGTGGACCCCCCCCCACAACGGAATTATTGTCGGATTGAGAAAACGACAAAAATACTTTATGAAAATAATGGCGGAAGTTTTACCGTTAACTGTTGAACTACCCGGTAGTAAAAGTACAGTAATACGCGTGGTTGCATAGTAGCACACGGTATTAATTATTGATGCTTACGTGAGAAGTCACTCAGTTATACTCAATTATTTATATAGTAATTCCTGCATTATATCTCTAATATTATTGATTCGATTATTGTCGTAATATCATCTGCATAATATGTTATTTTATTAAATCAATAATTGAGACGATAAAGTTATTCATATTATTAAATTGAAATATTTACAATGTCTAGAAGTTCTGTCAAGGAGAGGTTTAGTCACCTAATTGCGCGCCAATAGGGAGAAATCCTTATTGGAAAGCCCCCTCTTTCCTGTGAACGATCTGGTTGATAAATATTGTGAGTTATAATATTAATGATGAATATTATTAAAATTGAAGTTGTGTTCGGAGTTGAATTTAGAGACGCGGACGTGATATTTGAGTCCGGAACGATGAAATTAGTAAAAATAGTCTATAAACACAAAATTTTCCGAAATTCACTATTTGGTCAAAAAGTCAACAATTGACTTTTTCGGAAAAAGTCAAACTTCAAAATTTCAAAATTATATTTTTGATAAAAATGGTTTCATTGTGTTAGAATTATTTGTGTTAGTGAAAATCGATAATTATTTCGATAATAATTAATGTCAGGAGGTTATATTGACCAATCGAGTATTTAACCGGATAGATGAGCAATTGATTGTTATTATTTCACATGATTATAACTATTTGTTCACATGTGTATACTATTGTTTCACATTCTTGTTACTATTAGGGGAGTTGGTGCAATATTGATAATACTTGCATGACTAAGTTAAAAATGGAGGTATAGATAGAGGTACTATACTGTAATTCATATTTTCATATGTCTAGAGCTATTAATTCACATAATTTACTATTGAATCACATTATTTACTATTAGGAGAAGTGGTGCAAGTTTGATAATACTTCCATGACTAAATTAAAAATAAAGGAAAAGTTGGAGGTATTGTACTTAAATTTTTCGAGCCCCACGTGCAATTATCGAAACTATATTTTTCTATAAATAGAAACTCATTCTTCCTTCATTTCTCACCAATTCACAAAAGCTTTAGAGCGATTATTATAGAGAGAAATTATAGAAAGAAAAGGAGAAGTCTGCTACCTCACTATTCCAGTATCCAGTTTTTCTAAAGGTAGGGGGTATTATTTCTTTCTTATCCATGAAGAGAACTTCTGTTATTCCATTCTTTATTACTCTGTTAGAATAACCTGTATACGCGGGTTACCCTATACTTGGTGAAATTCTTCTATTGTTCCATTCTTTATCATTCTGTTGGAACATCCTGTCTGTGCGTTCTACGCCGGACCTGGTTCCATCTTTATTATTTTGTTGGAATATCATGTCTGTGCGTTTTACGCCGGACCTGGTTCCGTCTTTATTATTCTGTTGGAATATCTTGTCTGTGCGTTTTACGCCGGACCTGATTCCGTCTTTATTATTCTAAGCGAATATCCTGTCTGTGCGTTTTACGCCGGACCTGATTCCGTTATTTATTATTCTGTTGGAATAACCTGCATGTGCGGTCTATCGCATGCGTGGTGAATTCTTTTGTTATTCCATTCCTTATTATACTCAGTTGGTTAAAGTTTTGACTTCTATACTCCATGAAATTAGTGGAAAATCCTTGATATTTGCGTTTCATCCAGTATCTTTTCATGGAAATATTTTTTTGAGCATTCTTGAATTTTACTCTACAAAGCAGTATAATGTTGACAATTTGGACGTTATTATTTCCTGGATAAATTAATTCTTGAACTTGTTTTATTGAATTCTTATATCATTGTCATCATCCTCATGTTTATATTTTGTTGAAAGTCATCTATGGCCTATAGTGCATAGATGGACTTGGTATGATTATGACCAGGGATTATTCGGTGTAATCATGACCATAATGTTACAAATGATGTGTAAAAAATCCTCATTGGCCCGTAGAGCATTGATGGACAGTTGTTGGCATGATCATGACCATTATTGAATACACAAATATTCTTGGCCCGTAGTGCATGGATAATTGTGGTCGTGATACTAAAGAATATCCTTGGCCGTAGTGCATGGGTGATTCGATGATGTGGATTATTTATTAAGTTGAGTCCCAGCGATAAAAGTGATGAAAAACCTTCTAAATCATAAAAGATAGTAGATTTTATTCTCTACTTGACTCTTTTAATGGATTGCTTGTTCCGCTGCAGTTAAACTTGATGGTTGTTATATTGTATCAGTTTAACACTGTTGAAGGCTAACGATAATATATTCTGCATTATCTTAGTCATAATATTTCCTACTGGGCTAGTTGGGCTCACCCTTTTACTTTCATTGTTCTCTTCGAGAAATGAGAACGTAGCAGGGACTAGTCGGGGAACGGAGTGACGGGCCAGATGATAGCATTAGTAGTCCTCACTATTCTGTGAAATAGTGTGATAATAATTGTAATAATGACTCCTTTTGAGTTTGTATAATCTCTAGTAGACAATATTGTATTCAAACTAACAGCTTATGTTTTGTCGTATTGTACACTACCGTTATATTATTAAGTTGTATTTGATTTCTGAACCATGCATCTGGCGACTCAAGATGGGTGATGTATACCTATTTTGGGGGCGTCACAGTTGGTATCAAAACTTAGGGATATGATCCATGGCTAAGATGTGAGACTAGAACTAGGAGGGGAGAGACGAGTAATTCCTTTGCTATTATGACTTACCTAAGTTTATTTGGTATTTAATTGGTCAGTCAGAGTGTAGGGATAATATGTTTCATGTCAATTAACCCTTGTTTTGTGGCAGTATTTAAAAATGGCATCCGAGAATGTTGAGAACATCAATGGAGCACAGGAGACCGTTGAGTCTCCACAGATCAATAACAAGGACAATGTGCATCAGGAAGGCGAAAATCCTCATGCAAACAACAACACTGACCAAATGATGAATGATGTAATGTTCCGAGGCTTCATGCAACATCAGGCGAGAGTGGCTCCTGTCCAAAATGCAGGTGGAAACACTGGCAACTCTCGGACGGTCACCGCCAAACAGTTCAAGGAGCTGGAACCACCGGAGTTTATTGGAGAGCCAAAACCACTTAAGGCTGAAGCATGGATAAAGCAGATAACCAAGATATTTGATGTCTTGGGATGCTCCAAGGAACAAAAGGTTCCCTTCGCCACCTTTATGTTGCGTGAAGAGGCAGATTACTGGTGGAAATCTGTAAAACGTACCCAGCCTGACACACTCAAGATGTGTTAGGAGAAGTTCCAAGAGCTGTTCAACGACAAGTACTTTTTCGAAAGTATTCGTCACATTAAGGAGGTGGAGTTTATCAAGTTGGAACAAAATAATATGACCGTGTCGCAATACGAGGCTAAATTTGCAGTGTTATCCCGGTTTGCATCCCATTTGGTTGATAATTAGGAGCGAATGACCCGAATGTTTTTAAGAGGTTTGAAACCTGAGATACGATAATATCTTATTTCTCATAAACTGTGTTTGTATTCAGATGTTGTAAATAGGGCTCAGTTATTGGAGCGCGATAACAAGTCAACGTAACAAAGAGAAAGCAGTCGGCATAATGAAAATACCGGTGGTAACAGTCATCGAAGCGGTGACAACAAACGTGGAGAGAATCAACATGCCAGAAATGGTAACCACTTCGGTGGTAATCATAGCCAAGACAATAAAAATGGAAATTTCAAGAAAAGGAGATTTAACAATGATGGAAAGACATTAGCACCAGCACCCGTTGTTAAGGAAGGAGAACGACCACCTATCATATGCTTCAAATGCGGAGGGGAGGGACACATCAGTCCAAACTGCGCGATGCCGTCCAAAGCATGTTATAATTGTGGAAGAGAAGGTCACTTAGCTCGATTTTGTCATTCACCGAAGACAAATTCAGCTACGATATAGGCACCAAAGGCTGTCCTAGAAAAGTCAAAGCTGGTAGTGCAAGGGAGAGTGTTTGTTGTGACCTTCCAGAAAGCAAGGAACCCGAACGAGGTTATCACGGGTAAGCTTATCATAAACTCTAGTGAAATCTATACCTTATTTGATACCGGTTCTACCCATTCTTTTATTTCTCCTACTTGCGCTCAACGTTAAAATTTGACTCCGAAGAAATTAGACTTTGACTTATTTGTTGAAACTCCATTAGGAGAAATCTTCATTACATCCACTGTTTATAAGTCTTGTTTGATTCAAATCTGTAACCACACGTTACCTGTCGATCTTATCTCCTTAAAAATACTTGCATTTGACGTGATTCTAGGGATTGATGGGTTAACTACTCATCATGCTAAAATTGATTGTTTTCATAAGGTTGTTATCTTTCATATTCCTAATAAACCTATTATACGAATTCAAGCGACCAAACCATTAAAATCAATCACGGTCATCTCAAGCCATAAATCTATTTGTTTATTGAAAAACGGATGTCAAGCTTTCTTAGCTCATGTCACAGATTTAAACAAAAATACGTCTGATTTGAAGGATATTTCTATTGTTAATAAATTTCCTGACGTATTCCCTGAAGAACTTCCTGGCCTACCCCCAAAGCGTGAAGTTGAATTTTGTATCGACCTTGAACCCAGTACAAAACCCATTTCCAAAGACCCATATTGAATGGCTCCTATTGAACTTCAGGAGTTAAAAACCTAATTGTAGGAATTGTTAGACATTGGTTTCATTCGTCCTAGTACGTCTCCTTGGGGTGCTCCTTTTCTATTCGTGAAGAAGAAAGATGGGAGTATGCGACTTTGTATTGATTATCGGGAGTTGAATCATGTCACTATCAAAAATAGGTACCCATTGCCACGTATTGATGACCTGTTTGATCAGTTACAAGAGCACAATTTTTTTCAAAGATCGATCTTCGTTCTGGATATCATCAGCTGAAGGTTAAAACTAAGGATATTCCAAAGACTACCTTCAGAACTCGGTACGGGCATTATGAATTCTTAGTCATGTCTTTTGGAATGACTAATGCTCCTGTTGCCTTCATGGATATGATGAACCGAGTATTCAAGGAATATTTGGATCACTTTGTGGTCGTATTTATTGATGACATCCTTATTTATTCCAAAAGCCGTGAAGATCATGAGCAACACTTGAGGCTGATACTCCAAAAGCTTCGTGAATATAAGCTTTATGCCAAGTTAAAGACATGCGAGTTCTGGCTTGAGGAAGTAGCATTCCTTGGGCACGTAGAATCAAGTCATGGAATATCCATTGACCCGACAAAGATTGAAGCTATTCAAAGCTGGGAGCAACCCAAATCAGTGACCGAAGTACGTAGCTTTCTCGGTTTAGCTGGTTATTATTGGAGATTCGTGGAAGGATTTTCTCGAATCGCTACTCCATTAACTCAGCTGACTCAGAAAGATACAAAGTTCGGTTGGAGCGAGGAATGTGAGAAGAGTTTTCAAAAACTCAAAAAGAGACTCATTTAAGCACCTGTTCTGACAATACCATCTGGTTCGGAGGGATTTGTCATCTACAGTGATGCTTCGGGCAAAGGGTTAGGATGTGTTCTCATGCAACATGGGAAAGTCATAGCCTATGCCTCAAGATAACTCAAAGAATATGAGAGGAATTATCCTACTCATGATCTAGAGTAGGCAGCTGTTGTCTTCGCACTTAAAATGTGGAGGCATTACTTGTATGGAGAGAAAGTGGAGATCTTGACGGGTCATAAAAGCCTCAAATATTTCTTCACTCAAAAGGAACTCAACATGTGACAACGACGTTGGCTTGAACGGTTGAAAGATTATGATCATACCATCCAATACCATCTTGGAAAAGCGAACGTGGTAGCTGACGCATTGAGTAGAAGATCATATGCGGGTACGAGTGCAATATTCACAACACAAAAGCCCATTTTGTGTGACTTGCAAATGATGGAGATAGAGTTAAAAACTCTAGAGACCCATGTGATGATGGCGGATATACGAGTAAAACTGACTTTAATTGATAAAGTTAAAGTTGCTCAAGTTACAGATCCGGAGCTTATGCGTATGAGGAAGAAAGTGCAAGAAGGTGTTATGCCGGAAGCAAGAATCGATGAAGGAGGAATACTTCGAGTCAACTCCAGACTTTATGTTCCTAACGACCCTGATTTAAAGTATAAAATCATGATGGAGGCGCACAACACACCGTTTTCAATCCATCCCGGGAGTACCAAAATGTATAGTGATCTTCGTCATACATTTTGGTGGAGCAATATTAAGAGAAAGATAGCGCTATTTATCTCAAGGTGTCTAATTTGTCAACGAGTTAAAGCGGAGCATCAAGTACCAAAAGGTCTATTGCAACTACTTGAAATTCCAGAATGGAAGTGGGAGCACATTACCATGGATTTCGTTACCGGTCTTCCCACAGTTTCTCAAGGCATAGATGCGATTTGGGTCATTGTTGATAGATTGAACAAGTCTGCTCATTTCTTACCGATATTAGAAACTTATACACTTGAACGTCTTGCTCGTATGTACATAAACGAGGTTGTAAGATTGCATGGTATGCCAGTATCCATAGTTTCTGATCGAGTCCCAAGATTCACTTCAAGATTTTGGGATAGTTTGTAAAAAAGCTATGGGCACGGATTTACAATTTAGCTCGGCATATCATCCTCATACGGACGGGCAGTCGGAGAGGACGATTCAAACTCTTGAAGATCTATTAAGACTCTATGTCCTTGACTTCAAGGGAAGTTGGGACAAGTTCTTACCATTGGTGGAGTTTTCCTACAACAACAGTTATGAAGCAAGTATTGGCATGGCTCCATTCGAGGTGTTGTATAGAAGAAAGTGTCGTTCTCCAGTATGCTGGGATGAGGTGGGTGAAGCAATGTTGTTGGGACCAGAGTTGGTACGTATGACTACGAAAAAGATTCAAATGATCCGACAACGTATAAAAACCTCACAAGATCGATAAAAGAGTAATGCTGATCTTCATCGAAAGGATGTAGAATTCAATATTGGAGATCATGTGTTATTACGTGTTGCTCCATGAAAAGGAGTTACAAGATTTGAAAAGAGAGGAAAGCTCAATCTTCGATTCATCGGCCCATTTTTAATCCTCGATCGAGTAGGAACTGTGGCCTATAGACTCGCTTTACCGCCAAGTATGTCTCGTGTTCATAACGTTTTTCACATATCCATGTTACGTAAATATGTGAAAGACCCGAACCACATTATTGAGTTAGAACTGGACGAAATAGCGAAAGATTTGACGTATGAAGAGGTTCCTGTTCAAATCTTGGATAAGAAGAAACATATTCTACGCTCCAAGGTTATACCTCAAGTCAAAGTTTTGTGGAGAAACCACGATGTTGAGGAAATGACCTGGGAGTTAGAATTTGAAATGAAATAAAGTATCCTCACCTCTTCGACATACCAGGTACGCACCCTTATTTCGAGGACAAAATTTCATAAGAAGGGGAGGTTGTAAGACCCCAACTTTTTGAATAAAGATTAAATTTTCTCGAAATATATTTTTGAATATTATGGTGTGGATTTGATATAATGTTATAGTTGTGGGTAATATTTATAAATTTTTCAAAGTATGCAAGTTGTTATATAATATTCGATTGGTCGGGGAATATTTGTTTTAACAGGGAATATTCGTACAACGGCACAATCATTGGTGGACCTCCCACAACGGAATTATTGTCGGATTGAGAAAACGACAAAAATACTTTATGAAAATAACGGCGGAAGTTTTACCATTAACTGTTGAACTACTCGGTAGTAAAAGTACAGTAATACGCGTGGTTGCATAGTAGCACACGGTATTGATTATTGATGCTTACGTGAGAAGTCACTCAGTTATATTCAATTACTGCTATAGTAATTGCTGCATCATATCTCTCATATTATTGATTCGATTATTGTCGTAGTATCATCTGCATAATATGTTATTTTATTAAATCAATAGTTGAGACGACAAAGTTTTTCATATTATTAAATTGCAATATTTACAATGTCTAGAAGTTCTGTCAATGAGAGGTTTGGTCACCTAATTGCGCGCCAATAGGGAGAAATCCTTATTAGAAAGCCCTCTCTTTCCTAGGAACGACCTGGTTGATAAATATTGTGAGTTATAATATTAATGATGAATGTTATTAAAATTGAAGTTGTGTTCGGAGTTGAATTTGGAGACGCGGACGTGATATTTGAGTCCGGAACGATGAAATTAGTAAAAATAGTCTATAAAAACAAAATTTTCCGAAATTCACTATTTGGTCAAAAAGTCAACAATTGACTTTTTCAGAAAAAGTCAAACTTCGAAATTTCAAAATTTATATTTTTGATAAAAATGGTTTCATTGTGTTAGAATTATTTGTGTTAGTGAAAATCGATAATTATTTCGATAATAATTAATGTCAGGAGGTTATATTGACCAATCAGGTATTTAACCGGATAGATGAGCAATTGATTGTTATTATTTCACATGATTATAACTATTTGTTCACATGTGTATACTATTGTTTCACATTCTTGTTACTATTAGGGGAGTTGGTGCAATATTGATAATACTTGCATGACTAAGTTAAAAATGGAGGTATAGATAGAGGTACTATACTGTAATTCATATTTTCATATGTCTAGAGCTATTGATTCACATAATTTACTATTGAATCACATTATTTACTATTAGGAGAAGTGGTGCAAGTTTGATAATACTTCCATGACTAAATTAAAAATAAAGGAAAGTTGGAGGTATTGTACTTAAATTTTTCGAGCCCCAAAACGTGCAATTATCGAAACTATATTTTTCTATAAATAGAAACTCATTCTTCCTTCATTTCTCACCAATTCACAAAAGCTTTAGAGCGATTATTATAGAGAGAAATTATAGAAAGAAAAGGAAAAGTCTGCTACCTCACTATTCCAGTATCCAGTTTTTCTAAAGGTAAGGGGTATTATTTCTTTCTTATCCATGAAGAGAACTTCTGTTATTCCATTCTTTATTACTCTGTTAGAATAACCTGTATACGCGGGTTACCCTATACTTGGTGAAATTCTTCTATTGTTCCATTCTTTATTATTCTGTTGGAACATCCTGTCTGTGCGTTCTACGCCGGACCTGGTTCCGTCTTTATTATTTTGTTGGAATATCATGTCTGTGCGTTTTACTCCGGACCTGGTTCTGTCTTTATTATTCTGTTGGAATATCTTGTCTGTGCGTTTTATGCCGGATCTGATTCCGTATTTATTATTCTGTTGGAATATCCTGTCTGTGCGTTTTACGCCGGACCTGATTCCGTTATTTATTATTCTGTTGGAATAACCTGCATGTGCGGTCTATCGCATGCCTGGTGATTTCTTTTGTTATTTCATTCCTTATTATACTCAGTTGGTTAAATTTTTGACTTCTATACTCCATGAAATTAGTGGAATATCCTTGATATTTGCGCTTCATCCAGTATCTTTTCATGGAAATATTTTTCTGAGCATTCTTGAATTTTACTCTACAAAGCAGTATCATGTTGACAATTTGGACGTTATTAGTTCTTGAATAAATTAATTCTTGAACTTGTTTTATTGAATTCTTATATCATTGTCATCATCCTCATGTTTATATTTTGTTAAAAGTCATATGTGGGCTATAGTGCATAGATGGACTTGGTATGATTATGCCCAGGGATTATTCGGTGTAATCATGACCATAATGTTACAAATGATGTGGAAAAAGTCATCATTGGCTCGTAGAACATTGATGGACAGTTGTTAGCATGATTATGACCATTACTGAATACACAAATATTCTTGGCCCGTAGTGCATGGAAAATTATGGTCGTGATACTAAAGAATATCCTTGGCCGTAGTGCAGGGGTGATTCGATGATGTGGATTATTTATTAAGCTGAGTCCCAACGATAAAAGTGATGAAAAACCTTCTAAATCTTAAAAGATGGTAGATTTTATTCTCTACTTGACTCTTTTAATGGATTGCTTGTTCCGCTGCAGTTAAACTTGATGGTTGTTATATTGCATCAGTTTAACACTGTTGAAGGCTAACGATAATATATTCTGCATTATCTTAGTCATAATATTTTCTACTGGGCTAGTTGAGCTCACCCTTTTACTTTCATTATTCTCGGGGAACGGAGTGACGGGCCAGATGATAGCATTAGTAGTCCTCACTAATCTATGAAATAGTGTGATAATAATTATAATGAGGACTTCTTTTGAGTTTGTATAATCTCTAGTAGATAATAATTGTATTCAAACTCACAGCTTATGTTTTGTCGTATTGTACACGACAGTTATATTATTAAGTTGTATTTGAATTCTGTACCATGTATCCGGTGACTCAAGATGGGTGATGTATACCTATTTTGGGGGCGTCACAAATTGTATTTTATTTGATTTATTTATATTTTATTTAATTTTAATTTTATTTAACTAAGTAAGTGCTACTCTGTTTAATTGTATTTATTTTGTATTATATTATTTTAAATTAAATTAAGTCAATTTTTTTATTTAATTTAATTTAATTTAATTTGTATTATCTTAAATTAAGTCATATTTTTATTTTATTTTATTTGAAATAAAATTATTTATTTTAATTTAATTTAGTTTAGTTTAGTGTAATATAATTTAATTTATTTTTATTATATTATATTATAATATTTAATTTATTTAAATTTTATTATCTTAAATTAATTAAATTTAATTTGTATTATATTCTCTCATATATTTTATTTTATTTAAAACTAAGTAAATGCTACTATTTGTATTATATTATATAATTTATTTTAATCTAATTTATTTTTATTTTTATTAATTACATTTTTTATTATATTATATTATATAGTTTATTAAATTTATTTTATGTTATTAAATAATTTTATTTTATAGTGTATTATATTATATTATAAAATTTGTTAGTGTTATTTAATTTTCCTAGTATTTTATTTTATATTAATTTATTAACATATATAAGTTCCACAGAAATTCCGTTCGAAAATCCGTTGGAAATAACATTCAACCAATTAATAAGAGAACACTGCAAATTATAACCAAATTGAACACTACAAATTATAAGTCTTCAACAAATCCACACAATAAATTGAACACTGCAAATTATGCCAACCAAATCTACACAGCACTGCAAATAACATTGTTATCACCAAATTGAACCAAATATATGGCATCAAAAATAATCAGATTATAAGGCAAACCCACATGCATTTCAGTTCGTACTATATAAACAGATTATATATTTAGAGCATTGAACCAAATTAGATAATTTATTCAGAGTTTAGCAAATTTGAAGGTATACACTGAATATTCAAAACAACATGAATCATTAATTCATTATTACCCAATATCAATAATTTAGGCAAAATTAATTTAGGGCTAATTACCTTAAGCTGGAGATAATGAAAGAGAGAGATAAAATTGGTGTAAGCAGCTTCTCGTCGGTCGCTGCTGGAGTCGGAGGCCGGAGGCAGCGACCAGAAAGAGGCAAAGACGGCGGAAGGAGGTAGAGACTGGAGGCAGGAGGTGGGCTTCCGTAGAGGGGTGGGCGGAGGTGGTGGTTGCTGCCCAACGAAGGTGATGGTGTGGCTGAAGTGAGATGAGGGAGTTAGTGAGAGATGAATGTAAGAGAGAGATGAGAGAGTGAGAGACAAGGACACTGGAGAAAACAATCAAATTAGGTTTTTATATATTATTCTCGACGGAATTTTGTCAAGGTTTTTCCCTCGACTATACTCTAGTTTCGACGAACTATTTCGTCGAGGCTAATACATATTTAGTCGAGTTTACACTCGCGCTGGCGGCAAAGCTTGATGCCAAGGAGGAGGCTTAATTCCGACCGATATCCGTCGATGATACATTAAAGTTGACTGACTTAAGATCGACGAAATATTCAGTCGATATTAGGGTAAAGTCGACTGAATGTATTCAGTCGAGATTACTTCTGTCGGAAATAAAGCTTTTTCTTGTAGTGCCTTATCCCAACAAAAGATTTAAGGGTATTATATACAATTGAGTACTATATTTAATGTTTTTCAATCATTATCTTAATTCTTGTGTCAACCTCTAAAACGTCAAATAATTAGGATGACGGAGGGAGTATATTATTTTGACTTGTCATATATTCTCAATCCCTTAGTAATATCTTACTATTCAACCTTTCTTTCGTTCACATTTAATTTCTTTACCTTCTTTCATATATTAAACCGTATATGTTTTTTTTCAAAATTTGTAATCATTCCTCTATTTTCAAATCTAGGTTTTATTCTTTAAACATTTATTTAATTATTTGAGATCTTATTTACAACTCTCATAAATTTTTCGGGTTATCACAATCCGCATCATTTGCAACATTTGTGCACTATACATACTATCCACGGAATCCACACTCTCTGCATTATTCGCAGCAACATCGTTGTCTTCATCATCATATCTCTTTATTTGTTAGACCAATGCAACTAATTCCCTCTTCCTTGAATGATCGCACTTGTTGGGAATATTATCCGTCTCATACATGTTCATCTGAAACTAAATTGTGACCCAAATCGTTAACCTATTAAGTTTATGGTCCATTAGAGTATATATGTCTTCAATTTTTCTTTTTAAGTTCTGATGTGAAATTTTACTATCACGGTACTCAACAATTAATTGATAATATAGAACAATATTATCTTTATTAAAATTTATAAATTTTACAAATAGAACTGTTTTAATATAACCAATTGAGTAAGTATATCTAGACCTGAACTATTAAGTAACCATTGGAATAAGGTATTAAGTTTATATATTCCTCTTTGCATGTCTTAATTAACAGTACTTGGGTAGTATGATGCTAGCTAGTGAGAATAAAGATGCAGAAATATTAACATCAACTGAACTTGTAAGAATAATTATGTGCTCCTCAGGAGCCTTGATGTGAAAGAGTTTTATTTTATAAATAATTCATATGATATAAATTAAAATAATTTTGGCACTTGCGATGATGTTTGTGACTGAAGATTCTGAAATGAAATGTGTGACCTTAATTAATGCTAAAGTGTTACTCACTACTCAGCATGAATTCTGAAACCATTAGTTAATTTCTTCAGTATTTTACTTTTCATAGTAAATGTGAATCTATATATTCAGTATAAAAGTAAATATATATTTATATTAATCTCAACTGTTGATTTCTGTATTGGACGATAGAAATAATATTTGTCTATTTTTGATCCATAGTATACGTATTATGGACCATTCTCCAATATATTTCAGTTGTTGGTTCATGTATTAGACACTAATGATAATTTTTGTCCATTTTTAATATATAACAAGTAGTAATTGCTATAGATCCATTTTCATATATATATATATATATATATATACGGTCCGGATCAAGAGCATACCTCTTATCCAACTCACCTGAGCTCACCCTCCTTTTAACGACGGACCCGGCGACGGTTCGGTCATATAACCGTCGTCTATACTTTTAGCGACGCTATATGTTGTCCGTCGCTAAAAGTATAGACGACGGTTGTATGACCGAACCATCGCCGGGTCCATCGCTAAAGGAGGGTGAGCTCGGGTGAGTTAGATAAGGGGTAAGCTCTTGATCCTTGCTCTCTCTCTCTCTCTCTCTCTCTCTCTCTCTCTCTCTATATATATATATATATATATATATATATATATATATATATATATATATATATATATAGGAAAAAATGTATGTACGCAGCTGTGTATTACACAGTAGGCTATTACGACGGTTTTTTGGGCTATAGCGACGATTTCACCTGTCGTCATAGCTATTCTGGGCTATGGCGACAGTTTACCGTCGCTATAGCTAAAAAAATATGTCGCCAAAGCCTTACTGTGTAATACACAGTTGTGTATATACATATAGCCCATATATATATATATTATCAAAATGTTCATTTTTTACATATCCAAAATCCTTGACAGCAGAGATACATACAGGACTTCACTTTAATTGATTAGTCTAATTGGGGGAGCTCGAATAAGTATTGATATTAAAATGAAACCAATTATTAACATTATCCAGTTAGCTAATTTTAGATGTTATGTTACATGAATTAATTATACACGTTTAAAATTTAGTCAAACAAATAATATTTTCAAATGCGTTTAATTTCCATGTACAAACCAAACATGTCGTGCATGTGGGGACGGAGCCACACTGTAGGGGCCGGGGGGGGGGGGGGGGGGTTATACCCAGTGGCGGAACCAGAGCGGTTTTGTAGGGGGGGCAAAAATTTTAACCGGACACATTAATTTTTTAGATTCGTTTGACAGGTCATAACATGTCCCAAAAATGACTGGACACACTAATTTTTTATTTTGATTTTAAAATGTCTTTTCATGATTCGATTTGCCCAAGCTCTTTAATTAGCTATATAAAGCATATATGTATATAGTTTGGGTCTTGGCTTTGCTTAATTCCTAATTTTTAGCAAAAACAGTCCTAAGAGGACTTTTAGCGAACATGTTATGTGTACCACTTTAACAAATAATAATAGCAACGGAATTTTCAACTAGACAATAGCAAAAACAGTCCTAACAATAGCGAACATGTTATGTCCAGAATTTTCAACTAGACAATAGCAAGCTTCCTGTTGTAGTTGCATCTGATCCGATTGGTCGAGGTTGTTTTGCAGTGTACCGTACCTATGGCTATGGATGTTTCATCTGATAATGGCACGACACGAACTAAGTGAGGATAGGTAGGTATGTCGACAAAAACAGAGGATAATGGAAAACAACGGAATTTGGACTCTGTTTTCATGTAAGAAGTATAGGAAAACTTCAACCCCACCCAACCCACTTCTTCAACTCAATCTTACATAGTGTAGTGCGACCTGGCCGCCCCGCCCCCGCCCCCGCCCCCACCCCAACCCTGCTTGGACCGACGATCTACCGGGGGCAGTTGCCCCCGTCCGCCCCCCCTAGTTCCGCCGCTGGTTATACCCTGGATGTTTTGAACTTTCTTATAACCTATAAAATTTTAATATTTTTATTTCAAGTCCCCTAAATTAAAATCTATGAGATAAAATAAAATATAATATTTTTTAAAAAAAATATAATAATTATTTTAATTATAAAAGTCAATTCAAAATATGATTCTTTTTGTTTTTCAAATATCATAATACTAACAAATTGTATTATCTCTCTTTACTCTATTTTATGTACAATAACTCTCTTTCTGAGTTTTAAAATGGATAGAAAAGAAAAGAAATTGACAAAAAAATTAAATTTTCTTTCCAATTCTTATGTTTCTGAGTTTTTTAATAAACGGAAAAGAAAAGAAATGGATAGAAAACTTGGAATAAGTAATATTTTTATAATTCTCATATTATCCTCAACTTTTAATATAATAAATTTTAAATTACAACTCATGTCCTCAATTTTAAAGTTTCTATTCTTTTCTATTAAAAACTCAAAAATAACACAAAGGAAAACTTCAAGTTTTCTATTCTTTTCTTTTTCTATTCTAATTTAAATTTTATATTCTTTTCTTTTCTGTTCAAAAATCAGAAACAGAGTGTAAGGTGTCTACTTACATTACAAAAATGAATCTTATACATAGATATGTGGATGAACGACCACGATCTGTTGTAAAGATAATTTTAAATTTACAATATTAATTATAAATCGGTCTCAAATATATTTAGCGACGGACATGCCTGTTATGAGCTTTAGTGACGGATCTGTCTCTAAAGACTGGTCCATTAACAAATCAGTCCGTTTCTGAACCCATATATATATATAGGGTCAAGATCAGGTCTGGACTCCCGTACGGGAGTAAAATTCGGACGTTTTTTTTTGTTTTTTTTAAATTAACTAATTTTTTTTAATATTTTATGGAACTGGAATTTTTCCATAATACAGTATTTTTGGTGTGATTTGGATATATATAACAAAACATGTCTGTACAGTCTGTTTTAAAAGTTTTGTTATATGTATCCAAATTACACCCAAAACACTGTATTATGAAAAAATTTCAGTTCCATAAAATATTAAAAAAAATTAGTTAATTTAAAAAAATGCGGATTTTAACAAAATCCGAACTGGATCATCTCTCTCTCTCTCTGTATATATATTGACTCAAAGTGTTGGGACAGGAAGAGTAATGAATTCAAGCAAAATGGATCAATTAATAAACAAACATATACTACTTTTGTTTTTGTTGTTGCCCCATAGAGAACAATTATTGATTGAGGCTAATGGAAGCGACAAACAAACGGCTCTTCACGAGAATTTATTCTTGATATAAAATATGCAAAAGTTCATAGAAATACAAGTGATTTGTTCTGGATGATAATGTGCTCAAGCACAATAAAGAAATTGTTTTCATAATATTAAAATTTATAACTATTTATAACAAGATAAATAGAGATGTTATTCAAAATAACTGAATCAATTTGGTTGGTCAACGAGTTAATCCCGAATTAGTCACGAGTTGTATTATTCTAAACTTTATGTATTATTTGTTGTACATATATGTATTAAAAAACATATACAATGATTTTGATATACATACTGCATACAACTCTTAATTTAATTTCATGTTTAGTGTATTACTACCATCTATAATATACTATTTATATCTAAATTATAATACCAAATGACACACTAAAATTTTAAATTGTATTTTTGATACTAACCCAGGTGTTTGCACGGATTATCAGTATAATATTAGATAAAACTTCAACCTACAAAACAAATTAATGCCGTTACATGATAATATCAAAATTATAATTATTAATGTTACTATTAACATGAAAGTTGCTGGGGAAACGATAAAATTAATATGTAATTAACAGACCATTTACTTTTTTTAAAAAGGTTATCAATGTATTAAGCCACCAAATTCAATTTAAACAATGTAGATAATACGAAATGAAAGAAAAGTTTAATTCATTCTTATTAAGGGTAAATTAATTAGAACGTTACATCACTTTTTAGTTTATTTAATTAAAAAAATAAAAAAATCTCATATTTATTACTTCCTTTTTTACCAAATTAAATGATTGATTTTTGTTTTTAAAATATATTTAATGTTAAAAAATAAAATTATAAAATCCTAAGCTATCTAAAAGTACTAATTACAAGTTTTTAAAATTTTTAAAAGTAAATGAATCACATCAATTTTGCAATTTAAAAACATTTGAAATTAATTTTCAAATATCAAAATAAATCTTATATTTTGAAATGTAGTTAGCATCTTTGTGGATATGAAAAAATTCTCATTTTAGAACAAAAAGAAAAGGAAAAAAGAAAAAGAAAAGAAAGAGTAAAATGGGACTTTTGCTTTGGGATGGAGAGAGTATATCATATTCATATTAAAATCAAAATCAAGGTGGGTTCAAACTTTTTGGGGGTTTCAAGTCAAATCTTAAATTGAGGCTTTTTTTTACCATTCAATATTAAATTAAATTAGTATCTATGATTTTTTTTAAAAAATTAAATTTTTATTTTTCTTGCCTTTCACCTAATTTTTCTGTGCTATTTTTTTTATTACTGGTAACAAATGTTTCAAAAGCTCCTTTTTGGGATTCAATTATTTTTTCTATTTTTCTTTTTTTTGTTGAAGTTTTTGATACCCTGATTCATATTTTCGAGAAGCCATATAGTGCTTAAAAAACAAGTAACAAGCCAAAAATATAAATAACAAACAAATACTTTTCAGCCAAAAACAAATAAGGATATATACTTCCCTGTCAAAACACAAATAACAGAACTTTTTTCCCTAAAAGGAGTAACAAAAGTACCTATTTAACAAGTAAAATTTAATAAAATTAATAGAAAAGTATAAAACAATAGAACCTGATTATGCCGATTTAGTGATTTTTCCCAAGATTAAATACCTGAACAATGAACATCACAAATTCAAAGTAAGAAATATTGCTTTACAAATCCTAATTGCAAAGAACAAAAAATTACACAAGCGAGTAAAGATTGATATTATTACCTATTGATGTGTTGAATTCAATTTTTGTATAGTTAGAGAATCTCAACACTCAACTCCTAAAAGATTAAAATATATACTCCCTGCATCCCATGATAAAAATCCTTATTACTATTTTGGGTAGTTCCATGTTAAATGTCTATTTTCCTTTAATAACAAAACTTTTACACATATTTTCTTATTATACCCGTAGTATTAAATATCTCATAATTTTCTTATTCTAATTCTATCTCCATATTTAATGATATTATTATGGACAATTTTGTCATTTTATTCATATACTTAATATGCGTGAAAAGTCCACCAGAACTTTTATCCTGGGACAGAGGGAGTAATATTTATTAACAATTGTAGATTTGTAGTTATAGAAAAAGACTTATTTAGAGAGAGAAAGTGAGGCGTATAAAGAGCCAGAGAGAAAGAGACAGAAGTAAAGAGTCACTGATAGTCTGGATAAAGGGAGTCACTCATGTTCTAATCTCAAGGAAGAGAGTCACTATTCTAATCTCGATACTATTGATTTATTTAGAAAAAATAATTTAGACTTTTTAATGGAGAACATAAGGATTATTAAATTTTGGAGAAAAAATAATTTGGGCTTTTTTAATGAGTTCTAACATAAGGATTATTACATTTTGGGATAATTTACATATTCTATTACATTTTTAAAAATAATTACAACAATAGTGCCCTCATAAAAATTTTACACAACTAATACACTTCCATATTTATTTACAATACTAGTGCAATACATAATTACCAAAAAAGTATAATCTTATCCCTTTAATTATGCACACGATTTTCTCCCCCATCTCTCCCACAATTTTCTCCCAATCTCTCCCACGATTTTTCTGTTTCCCTTCTTCTTCTTCTTCTCCTCCCTCCCTCCGTCACCTCCTCCTCCTCCTGTCCAACCCCTCCCCACCATCACGCCTCCCCCTCCTCCTCCTCCCGCCTCCACCTCCTCCCTCCTCCCTCCTCCCACCTCACCTCCCCACCCTCACGCCTCCTCCTCCTCCTGCCTCATGCCTCCCCTCCTCCTCCTCCTATCCAACCCCTCCCCACCCTCACGCCTCCCCCTCCTCCCGCCTCCCGCCTCCCCGCCTCCCCTCCTCAGGCCTCCCCATCCTCCCCTCCCCTCCCCTCCCCTCCTCCCCTCCTCCCCTCACGCTTCCCCCTCCTCCTGCCTCCCTCCTCCCCTCCTCCCTCCTCCCTCCTCCCTCCTCCTGCCTCCCCTTCCTCCTGCATCCCCCTCCTCACGCCTCCCTTTCTCCTCCCCCTCTTCCCGCCCCCCCTTTCTCCTCCACCCTTCTCTCCCCCCCCACACCTCACGCCCCACCCCCTCCTCCTCCCGCCCCTCCCTCTCCTCGATCCCTCCACCTCCCACCGTCACCGGTCCATTCTTTATTTTCACCTGTAACGAAATCTTCCGATAAGGTAACTAATTCAGTTTTATTAGGTTACTAATTTATTTTGGATGTGATGCAGTTGGTAATCAAACTTCATGTAGTTGGTTACCAAATCATTTGATAAGGTAACCAATTCAGTTTTATTAGCTTACTGATATATTTTGAATGTGATGCAGTTGGTAACCAAAATTTATGCAGTTGGTTACTAAACCTTCCGATAAGGTAACCAATTTAGTTTTATTAGGTTACTAATTTATTTTGGATGTGATGCAGTTGGTAACCAAGTTTCATATAGTTGGTTACCAAACCATTTGATAAGTTACCAATTTCGTTTGAATGTGATGCAGTTGGTAGCCAAACCATTCATACAAAGGTAACCATTTTATTATTTATGAGTAACAAAATAGTTATAAAATTTTTTTTAGAACATTAATAGTTACATCTATTTATTTTTAAATTTTTTGTAGGGCGAATCTTCTTCTTATTCTCATTGGTGTTTTGGACAGTGGAGATTCGCGGCGGAGTATCGGCGGTGTAGCGTTCAAAGTGTATGTTAGGGAGATGAAGATTTGAATTTGAATATTTAAATTTGAATTATTATTTTTAATTTGAATTTGTTTTTGTTGTTAGATCTAAATATTTGAATTTGAATTATAGCAGTTATTTGTCCTTGATTTTAGGTTTCCTTATTAGTGTGAATTGTACTATTTTTGTAATAATTACCTTCTTTTTGTAATTATTTAGTTGATGCACTTTTCTAGTAATTATTTTTTATTTGTTGTATACTTATGTAAAGGACCCTAAATTTTGAGGACCTTCTCAATTTTAGAGCCTCAAATAATTACTTAATTTGCTTAACTGTAGGACCGGCCCTGGTCAAAATCCATTTTGAATACTGTTAGTTTTTAATTTCTTTTTGAAATGAATTTCATCCAACTTTTTTTTTATAAAGATTATAACTCTTCTTCTTCTTCAATAGTAGAATTTCAACTCCTTGCAAAGAGTCCAGCAATGAAGATAAGTTTATAGGTTTGTTAGTTTGGTATTATGATTATGGTTGTGTTATACTTTAATTCTAGGAAATGTTGGATTTAACAATTTTCATATATCATAACTGGATCGAGCTTCGGATTTAAATTTATTAGACATCCTTAGAAATCCCCACTTATTACAAATCTCTTTAAAATAATTATTATTAATATTTATTAGAATAATGCTAGAGACACAAACTATTTTACAAATATTTTACAAACAACTGATGTGGCATACTCCACATCAGCAGTTTGTGTGAGACTGAAGACTACATTAAATAATTTGTTGATCAATAGGCTGACGTAGAGTATGTCACATCAACAGTTTATAAAATGTTTGTAAAATAGTTTGTGTCTCTAACACCACTCTATTTATTAATGTAACTTGCACTCAAAAAAGTCAAAAAAGTCGAGATAAATATTTTAATTATTTATCATTTTTCTTGAATTAATAATTTTTACATTTATCTTTTTGAATTTCATGTGCCAAAATCTGAGGTATATCTAAATTTCACCTGTCCATTCACATATTCTAATCCTAGGAAAATCTGCAACAAATAATCAACAACCACTACCACCCATGGGCATGGCAATTTAATATTTATATGTAAGGAAGGACAAGTCAATGGAGGCAAGCACTGGTTTTGCAGCTGTTAGCCACGACGCGGCTACCACTTCCATTGGGAATCGGTCAAAACCCTAATTTGAACTAAAAGACCGGCCTCAACGGGTTAAAGTACGGTCCCACGTGCCCACGCTACCTTAATTCTCTCTAACATCTTCCTTTCCCCCACCCCAACCACAAATGAAGTTGAGTTTTGACCTTCCATAGGCATATTGAACTTTAGATATATGTATACATTTTACGGAAGGTGGATAATTTTATGGTAATTTCATTTTATGATCTGATTAGTATTATGTAAATTTCATGGTAAGTTTATTTTATGATTAATACAATATTGCTAATACGCAAGCGAAGAGATCACACACCCACCTATGTGTCAGTATTGAACATAAAGTGAATTTACCATAAAATTCACTGCATGTTAACCGGATCTCATTCTTATGTAGCTAGGATTGATAACTATGTTCAATTGAATTTAGGACATAATTCAAAACTTTCACAAATAAAACAACACACAAATAATCTGAGAAATAAAGTAATGATAAAGTTATGTTTCGACTGTCTCAACTATCGAAATTAGGTGTTTCTAAATATATGAAAAATAATAGAATACGTAGAGGATTGACCTCCAGATCCGCCTCCGATGGTTAAGTTAGTAAATCGTTTATCGAGATTGGTAATCTGAGAATAAAATGCTATGTTTGGTTCCAATTCCATGGCATGTATGGAATAAAATGACTTAAGGAATAGAATGAGAATGGAATGTAATGGTTATTCCCATTTTTATGTTTGGTTTTTTTATTCATTCCATCAGGAATAGAATTAACATTCTACTTTAGGTGTTTGAAGTTTACATGAATTACATTATGAATGAAATGTAAAATAATTTTTTTTTCGTTTTTTATATATTACAAACTTATAAAATAAATAAAAAAATAAATTAAATAAAACTTAAAAACATCTTCACTAGAATCTTGAGTACTTGGCTCCATAACTAATAAAAAAGGGAAAAAACCCGTGTCATAACTAGTCTATCACTACAAGAAAATGGGTTAATTACGACAGAATTATCTCCGACTGAATACATTTCGCCGAGATAAGTCTATTTTTGACTAAACATTCAGTCGAAGATAATTCAGTCATAAATATATTATTCCCGTCGAAAACAAAGCCCATCATTGGCGCCAGACTCTCCCCGCTAGCGCCAATAAAATTTTTGATGGATATAGTGTTAATACCGACTGAATTCGGTCGGACTTAAGGTATACTCGAGGGAACTAATTGCGACGGAATTTCGTCGAAAATAAGAATTTATTAAAACCTAAATCGTTATCAGTAGAACAACAGTCAACCAAATTTTTACAAATTCTCTAGCTCTTTCCCAAATTTTTATCTCTCTCTACGTTGTCTCTCTTTGGTCTCTCTCCCCCCTCGTCCACCGGAAGCCCCGGTCGTCGCACCTTTGCTGGCAGAACCCCTTGTCGTCGCACTTTTACTGTCGAAAATCCTTGTCGCCGCACCTCCGTCTGCCAGAATCTTCGGTGACTGGCTTTAGCTTCAATTTCTCATCCTTCTCGTTCATATATACAAGTTGTTATTGTTGCCCAATTTATTAAGGTTAGTTTTTATCAATTAATTTTTGATTTGGAACCTTAAATTTTCTAATATATGGTTATGCATATGGTCAATATTGTGTGTGATAATGATTATCAATAATTGAGACTGATTTTATATGATTTTGTTAGTTAATGGATAATTTTGGGATTGATCAGTGTTGATTTGGGACTTATTTTGGGACCAAATTTGGGGCTAATTTTGCTATTTTGGGACTAAATTGGGACTCAATTTAGGACTGATTTTTGATATTTTGTTGGAATTTAATCTTCACCCTTGATATATATGTGCAATATATTTTTAAGATATGATTATGTTGGAATCAGAATAAAAATAAAATTTAATAAAATAAAATAAATTTAATTTAATAAATAAAATAAATTTTATAATATAATACAAAATAAACAAAATAAAATAAAAATATTTTAATAAATTTAATAAATTAAATAAATTAAAAAAACTATTTATTATAATATCCTACAAAAAAATCCAAAAATAAAATAAAATAATTAATATTTACTTAGTTTATCATTGGAAAAATAAACTAAGTGACATTTACTTAATTTTCCACATGATTACATTAAAAATATCCCGAAAAAAATAAAATCAAAGCTAATAAATTAGATTTAAATAACATAAAATAATTGAAATATATTAACCTAAAATAAAAAAATAAACTAAGTAGCAATTTGCTTATTTTTCTACAATTAAAATAAATTGAATAAGTAAAAATATCTCGAAAAAAATAAAATCAAACCTAATAATTTAAATTAACATAAATTTAAATAAAATAACATTATTGAAATAAAATAATAAACTAAGTAGCATTTGCTTAATTTTCTACAATTAAAATAAACTGAATAAGTAGTCTCAATATTCAGTAAATAAAGGAACATACAAATAAAATAAGTAGCATTTGCTTTTGTTTTCTATTAGTAAAATAAACTAAGTAGCATTTGGTTTGTTTGCCACGATCTTCAAAAAATAAGTAGTATTTATTTAGTTTGCCACAATCTTTAATAAAATAATATAAAATTTAATAATATATCATAACATATGACATAACATAAAATGAAATAAATTAATTAGCTTAAATAAATTCCTTAAATTTATGAATTAAAACAATATAATATCATATAATATAATAAAAAATTAAAAAAAAATAATGTCAATGATTTAATTAAAATAAATAAAAGAGAGAACATATTCTATCTGTAAGACCCCAACTTTTATGAATAAAGATGAATTTTCTATAAATATCATTTTTGAATATTATGGAATGAATTTGATATAATGTTATAGTTGTGAGTAATATTTATAAATTTTGCAAAGTACGCAAGTTGTTATATAATATTCGATTGGTCGGGGAATATTCGTTTTAACAGGGAATATTCCTACAACGGCACAATCATTGGTGGACCACAGAACGGAATTATTGTCGGATTGAGAAAATGACAAAAATACTTTATGAAAATAACGGCGGAAGTTTTACCGTTAACTGTTGAAACATCCGGTGTTAAAAGTACAGTAATATGCGTAGTTGCACAGTAGCACACAGTATTGATTATTAATGCTTACGTGAGAAGTCACTCAGTTTTGTTCAATTATTGTTATAGTAATTGTTGCATAGTATCTCACGTTATTTGATTCAATTATTGTCAATATTTTATAATCAATAATTGAGATGACAAAGTTATTAATATTATTATTTGTAATATTAACGATGTCTAGAAGTTCTGTCAAGGAGAGGTTTGGTCACCTAATTGCGCGCCAATGGAGAGAAATCCTTATTGGAAACCCCCCTCTTTCCTGGGAACGACCTGGTCGATTAATATTGTGAATTATAATAATGATGATGAATTTTGTTTTATTAGTATTATTAATGTAATAAAACAGAAAAACTTTTCATATAAAATAGAATACTTTTATAAAGTTATTCGTTTTATTAGACTAATAGTAAAATCTTTTTATATAAAACAGAATACTTTTATAAAGTTATCTGTTTTATTAGACAATAATTAGAATATATTATATTTTATTATGCATAGTGTTTGCATAGTGCCTGCATAATGTTTGTATAGTAAAATCTTTTTATATAAAACAGAATACTTTTATAAAGTTATTCATTTTATTATATTATAAATAGAATATGTTATATTTTAAAGTAAATCAATCTGGACCGTTCATGAATTAGTTACTATGCAGTCCAGTCTTCTATAAATATAATCTCATTCCTTCATTATTTCTTACGAATTCACTGAAACTCTAGAGAGAGAAACTATAGAGAGAAGAAGAAAAGTGTTCTGCTACTTCACTACTTCTATATCCAGTACTCTTCTTTCTAAGGTAGGGGTATTATTTCTTTTTTATTCATGAAGAGAACTTCTGTTATTCCATTCTTTATTATTCTGTTGGAATAACTTGTATACGCGAGCTACCCTATACTTGGTGAAATTCTTCTGTTATTCCATTCTTTATCATTATGTTGGAATAACCTGTCTGTGTGAAGTACCGTATGCATGGTTATTTCTGTTATTATTCCATTCTTTATCATTATGTTAGAACATCTTGTCTGTGCTTTACGCATGACCTGGTTCCGTTGTTTATTATTGTGTTGAAACATCCTATCTGTGTGTTTATGCATGACTTGGTTCCATTATTTATTATTCGGTTGGAATATCCTGTCGGTGCGTTTACGCATGACCTGGTTTCATTATTTATTATTCTGTTAGAATAACCTGTCTGTGCGGTCTATCGCATGCCTGGTGATTTCTTTTGTTATTTCATTCTTTATTATACTTAGTTGGTTAAAGTTTTGACTTCTATACTCCATGAAATTAGTGAAATATGTTTGATATTTGCGCTTCATCTAGTATCTTTTCATGGAAATATTCTTCTGAGCATTCTTGAGAGTTACTCTACAAAGAAGTATCATGTTGACAATTTGGATATTATTAGTTCCTGGATAAATTAATTCTTGAACGTGTTTTATTGAATTCTTATATCATTGTCATCATCCTCATGTTTATATTATGTTGAAAGTCATCTGTGGCCTGTAGTGCATAGATGGACTTGGTATGATTATGACCAGGGATTATTCGGTGTAATCATGACTGTAATGTTACAAATGATTTGGAAAAAGTCCTCATTGACCCGTAGAGCATTGATGGACAGTTGTTGGCATGATCATGACCATTGATGAATACACGAATATCCTTGGCTGTGGTGCATGAATAATTTGTGGTTGTGATACTAATGAATATCCTTGGCCGTAGTGCAGGGATGATGTGGATTATTTATTAAGCTGAGTCTCAGCGATAAAAGTCATGAAAAACCTTTTAAATCATAGAAGATAGTAGATTTTATTCTCTACTTGACTCTTGTAATGGATTGCTTGTTCCGCTGCAGTTAAACTTGATGTTTTTTATATTTTATCAGTTTAACACTGTTGAAGGCTAATGATAACTTATTCTGCATTATCTTAGTCATAATATTTCTTATTGGGCTAGTTGAGCTCACCCTTTTGCTTTCATTGTTCTCTTCAGGAAATGAGAACGTAACAGGGACTAGTCGGGGAACAGAGTGATGGTCTAGATAATAGCATTAGTAGTCCTCACTAATCTATGAAATAGTGTGATAATAAATATAATGAGGACCCCATTGAGTTTGTATATTATCTAGATGACACTATTTGTATTAAAACTCACAGCATATGTTTAGTCGTATTTTACACGACTGTTGTATAATTAAGTTGTATTTGAATTTTGTACCATGTATTTGGCGACTCAGAATAGGTGATGTATACCGATTTTGGGGGCGTCACAGTTGGTATCAAAGCTTAGGGATATGATCCCTGGCTAAGATGTGAGAATAGAATTAGGAGGGGAGAGACGGGGAATTCCTTCGCTAGTATGACCTACCTAAGTTTACTTGGTATTTAATTGGTCGATCAGAATATAGGGATAATATGTTATATGTCAATTAACCTTTGTTTTGTGGCAGTATCTGAAAATAACATCCGAAAATGTTGAGAATAGCAATGGAGCACAGGCGACCGTTGATTCAACATATATCAATAATCAGGATAATGTGCATCAAGAAGGCGACAATCCTCATGCAAACAACAACACTGACCAAATGATGAATGATGGAATATTCAAAGGCTTTATGCAATTCATGCAACAGCAGGCGAGAGCGGCTCCTGTCCAAAATGTAGGTGGAAACTCTCGGACGGTCACCGCTAAACAGTTCAAGGAGTTGGGACCACTAGAGTTTATTGGAGAGCCAAAACTACTTAAGGCGGAAGCATGGATAAAGCAGATCACCAAGATATTTGATGTATTGGGATGCTCCGAGGAGAAAAAGGTTCCCTTTGCTGCCTTTATGTTGCGAGGAGAGGTAGATTACTGGTGGGAATCGGTAAAGCATACTCAACCTTCCGTACTGAAGATGTCTTGGGAGAAGTTCCAAGAACTATTCAACGAAAAGTACTTTCCCAAAAGTATTCTTCACATAAAAGAGGTAGAGTTCATCAAGTTGGAGCTGAATAATATGACCGTGTCGCAGTACGAAGCTAAGTTTGTCGAGTTGTCTCGGTTTGCGTCCCACTTGGTGGATAATGAAGATAGAATGACGAGAATGTTTTTAAGAGGTTTAAAGCCGGAGATACGTCAACATCTTATTTATCATAAACTGTGTTTGTATTCAGATGTTGTAAATAGGGCTCAGTTAGTAGAGCGCGATAATGAGTCAACACAACCAAAAGAGAGCAGCCGGTAAAATGATAATACCAGTGAGAGCAGTCATCGAAGCGGTGATAACACGAGTGAAGGGAATCAATAGGCCAGAAGTGGTAACCACTTCGGTGGTAATTAGGGCCAAATTAAATAAGAATGGACATTTCAAGAAGAGTAGATTCAACAATGATGGAAAGACATCAGCACCAACACCCGTTGTTAAAGAAGGAGAACGACCACCTATCATATGCTTCAAATGCGGAGGGGAGGGACATATCAGTCCAAACTGCGCGATGCCGTCCAAATCATGTTATAATTGTGGAATAAAAGGTCACTTAGCCCAATTTTGTCATTCACCGAAGACAAGTTCAGCCAGGATGGAGGCACCAAAGGCCGTCCCAGAAAAGTCAAAGCCGGTAGTGTAAGGGAGAGCGTTTGTTGTGACCTCCCAGAAAGCAAGGAACCCGAATGAGGTCATCACGGGTAAGCTTATCATAAATTCTAGTGAAGTCTATACTTTATTTGATACTGGTTCTACCCATTCTTTTATTTCTCCTACTTGTGCTCAACAATTAAATTTGACTCTGGAGAAATTATACTTTGACTTATCTATGGAAACTCCATTGGGAGAAACTTTCATTACATCCACTGTTTATAAGTCTTGTTTGGTTCAAATCGGAACCCTCACATTACCTGTCGATCTTATTTCATTGCAAATACTTGCATTTGATGTGATTCTAGGGATTGATTGGTTAACTACTCATCATGCTAAAATTGATTATTTTTATAAGGTTGTTAGCTTTCATATTCCTAATCAACCTATTATGCGAATTCAAGCGACCAAACCATTAAAATCAATCATGGTCATCTCAAGCCATAAAGCTACTCGTTTATTGAAAAACGGATGTCAAGCTTTCTTAGCTCATGTCACGTATCTAAACAAAAATACGTCAGTTTTGAATGATATTTCTATTGTTAATAAATCCCCTGATGTATTCCCTGAAGAACTTCTTGGCCTACCCCCAGAGCATGAAATTGAATTTTTTATCAACCTTGAACCCGGTACAAAACCCATTTCCAAAGCCCCATATCGAATGGCTCCTATTGAACTTCAGGAGTTAAAGATCCAATTGCAAGAATTGTTAGATATTGGTTTTATTCGTCCTAGTACATCTCTTTGGGGTGCTCCTGTTCTATTCGTGAAGAAGAAAGATGGGAGTATGCGACTTTGTATTGATTATCGGTAGTTGAATCATGTCACCATCAAAAATAGGCACCCATTACCACGTATTGATGACATGTTTGACTAGTTGCAAGGAGCCAAATTCTTTTCAAAGATTGATCTTCATTCCAGATATCACCAATTGAAGATCAGAACCGATGACATTCCAAAGACGGGTTTCAGAACTCGGTACGGGCATTATGAATTTCTAGTCATGTCCTTTGGATTGACTAATGCTCCTGCTGCCTTCATGGATATGATGAACCGAGTATTCAAGGAATATTTGGATCACTTTGTGGTCATCTTTATTGATGACATCCTTATTTATTCCAAAAGCCGTGAAGATTATGAGCAACACTTGAGGCTGACACTCCAAAAGCTTCGTGAATATAAGTTTTATGCCAAGTTAAAGAAATGTGAGTTCTGGCTTGAGGAAGTAGCATTCCTTGGGCACGTAGTATCAAGTCATGGAATATCTGTTGACCCGGTAAAGATTGAAGCAATTCAAAGCTGGGAGCAACCTAAATCAGTGATCGAAGTACGTAGCTTTCTCGGCTTAGCTGGTTATTATCGTAGATTCGTGGAAGGATTTTCTCGAATAGCTACTCCATTAACTCAGCTGACTCAGAAAGATACAAAGTTCGGTTGGAGTGAAGAATGTGAAAAGAGTTTTTAAGAACTTAAGAGGAGACTCATTTCAGCACCTGTTCTGACAATACCATCTGGCTCAGAGGGATTTGTCATCTATAGTGATGCTTCGGGCAAAGGGTTGGGATGTGTTCTCATGCAACATGGGAAAGTCATAGCCTATGCCTCAAGACAACTTAAAGAATATGAGAGGAATTATCCTACTCATGATCTAGAGTTGGCAGCTGTTGTCTTCGTACTAAAGATTTGGAGGCATTACTTATATGGGGAGAAAGTGGAGATCTTTACGGATCATAAAAGCCTCAAATATTTCTTTACTCAAAAGGAACTCAACATGCGACAACGACGTTAGCTTGAACTGTTAAAAGATTATGATCATACCATCCAATACCATCCTAGAAAAGCGAACGTGGTAGTTGACACATTGAGTAGAAGATCATATGCGGGTAATCATATGCGGGTACGAGTGTAATATTCTCAACGCAAAGGCCCATTTTGTATGACTTGCAAAGGATGGAAATAGAGATAAAGACTCCAGGGACCCACGTGATGATGACGAATATACAAGTAGAATCGACTTTAATTGATAAAGTTAAAGCTGCTCAAGCTACAGACAGATGATGCGTATGAGGAAGAAAGTGCAAGAATGTGCTATGCGAGAAGCAAGAATCGATAAAGAAGGAATACTTCGAGTCAACTCCAGACTTTGTGTTCCTAACGACCCTGATTTAAAGTATAAAATTTTGATGGAGGCGCATAACACACCGTTTGAAATCCATCCCGGGAGTACCAAAATGTATCATGATATTCGTCATACATTTTGGTGGAGCAATATGAAGAGAGAAATAGCGTTATTTATCTCAAGGTGTCTAACTTGTCAACGAGTTAAAGTGGAGGATCAAGTACCAAAAGGTTCATTGCAACCAATTAAAATTCCAGAATGGAAGTGGGATCACATTACCATGGATTTCGTTACCGGTCTTCCTAAGGTTTCTCAAGGTATAGATGCGATTTGGGTCATTGTTGATAGATTGACCAAGTCTGCTCATTTCTTACCGATACGAGAAACTTATACACTTGAACGTCTTACTCGTATATACATAAACGAGATTGTAAGACTGCATGGTATGCCAATATCCATAGTTTCTAATCGAGACCCAAGATTCACTTCATGATTTTGGGTTAGTTTGCAGAAAGCTATGGGCACAGATTTATGATTTAGCTTGGCATATCATCCTCAGACGGACGGGCAGTCAGAGTGGTCTATTCAAACTCTTAAAGATTTATTAAAACTTTGTGTCCTTGACTTCAATGGAAGTTGGGATAAGTTCTTACCATTGGTGGAGTTTTCCTACAACAACAGTTATCAAACAAGTATTGGTATGGCTCCATTTGAGGCGTTGTATGGAAGAAAGTGTTGTTCTCCAGTATACTGGGATGAGGTGGGTGAAGCAACGTTGTTAGGACTAGAGTTGTTACGTATGACTACAGAAAAGATTCAAACGATCCGACAACGTATAAAAACCTTACAAGATTGACAAAAGAGTTATGCTGATCTTCATCGAAAGGACGTGGAATTCGATATAGGAGATCATGTGTTATTACGTGTTGCTCCATGGGAAGGAGTTACGAGATTTGGAAAGAGAGAAAAGCTCAATCCTCAATTCATCGGCCCATTTTTAATCATTGATCGAGTAGGAACTGTGGCCTATAGACTCGCTTTACCGCCAAGTATGTCTCGTGTTCATAACAATTTTCATATATCCATGTTCCGTAAATATGTGGAAGACTTGAACCACATTATTGAGTTAGAACCGGATGAAATTGTGGAAGATTTGATGTATGAAGAGGTTCATGTTCAAATCTTGGATAAGAAGGAACATATTCTACGCTCCAAGGTTATACCTCAAGTCAAAGTTTTGTGGAGAAACCACGATGTTGAGGAAATAACTTGGGAGTTAGAATCTGAAATGAAATCAAGGTATCCTTACCTCTTCGACATACCAGGTACGTACCCTAATTTTGAGGGTGAAATTTCATAAGAAGGGGAGGTTGTAAGACCCCAACTTTTATGAATAAAGATGAATTTTCTATAAATATCATTTTTGAATATTATGGAATGAATTTGATATAATGTTATGTTTGTGGTTAATATTTATAAATTTTGCAAAGTACCCAAGTTGTTGTATAATACTCGATTGGTCGGGAAATATTTGTTTTAACAGGGAATATTCGTACAACGGCACAATCATTGGTGGACCCCACAACAGAATTATTGTAGGATTGAGAAAACGACAAAAATACTTTATGAAAATAACGGCAGAAGTTTTACTGTTAACTGTTGAAACACCCGGTGTTAAAAGTACAGTAATACGCGTAGTTGCACAGTAGTACACGGTATTGATTATTGATGCATACGTGAGAAGTCACTCAATTTTGTTCAATTATTGTTACAGTAATTGCTGCATAGTATCTCACGTTATTTGATTCAATTATTGTCAATATTTTATAATCAATAATTGAGATGACAAAGTTATTAATATTATTATTTGCAATATTAACGATGTTTAGAAGTTCTGTCAAGGAGAGGTTTGGTCACCTAATTGCGCGCCAATGGGAAAAAATCCTTATTGGAAACCCCCCCTTTCCTGGAAACGACCTGGTCGATTAATATTGCGAATTATAATAATGATGATGAGTTTTGTTTTATTAGTATTATTAATGTAATAAAACAGAAAAGCTTTTTATATAAAACAGAATACTTTTATAAATTTATTCATTTTATTAGACTAATAGTAAAATCTTTTTATATAAAACAGAATACTTTTATAAAGTTATCTTTTTTATTAGACAATAATTAGAATATATTATATTTTATTATTCATAGTGTTTGCATAGTGACTGTATAGTGTTTGCATAGTAAAATCTTTTTATATAATGCAGAATACTTTTATAAAGTTATTTGTTTTATTAGATTATAAATAGAATATATTATATTTTAAAGTAAATCAATCTAGACTGTTCATGAATTAGTTACTATGCATTCCATTCTTCTATAAATAGAAGCTCATTCCTTCATTATTTTTTACGAATTCACTGAAACTCTAGATAGAGAAACTATAGAGAGAAAGAAGAAAAGTGTTCTGCTACTTCACTACTTCTATATCCAGTAATCTTCTTTCTAAGGTAGGGGTATTATTTCTTTTGTATTCATGAAGAGAACTTCTATTATTCCATTCTTTATTATTCTGTTAGAATTACCTGTATAGGCGGGCTATCGTATACTTGGTGAAATTCTTCTGTTATTCCATTCTTTATCATTATATTGGAATAACCTATCTATGTGAAGTACCTCATGCATGGTGATTTCTGTTATTATTTCGTTCTTTATCATTATCTTGGAACATCATGTCTGTGCTTTACGCATGACCTTGTTCCATTGTTTATTATTCTGTTGGAACATCCTGTCTGTGCGTTTATGCATGACCTGGTTCCATTATTTATTATTCTATTCGAATATCATGTCGGTGCGTTTATGCATGACCTGGTTCCATTATTTATTATTTTGTTGGAATATCCTGTCGGTGCATTTACGCATGACCTGGTTCTATTATTTACTATTCTGTTGGAATAACCTGTCTGTGCGGTCTATCGCATGCCTGATGATTTCTTTTGTTATTCCATTCTTTATTATACTCAGTTGGTTAAAGTTTTGACTTCTATACTCCATGAAATTAGTGGAATATCCTTAATATTTGTGCTTCATCCAGTATCTTTTCATGGAAATATTCTTCTGAGCATTCTTGAGAGTTACTCTACAAAGAAGTATCATGTTGATAATTTGGATATTAAGTTCCTGGATAAATTAATTCTTGAACTTGTTTTATTGAATTCTTATATCATTGTCATTATCCTCATGTTTATATTATGTTGAAAGTCATCTGTGGCTTGTAGTGCATAGATGGACTTGGTATGATTATGACCAGGGATTATTCGGTGTAATCATGACCGTAATGTTACAAATGATGTGGAAAAAGTCCTCATTGACCCGTAGTGCATTGATGGACAGTTGTTGGCATGATCATGACCATTGATGAATACACGAATATCCTTGGCTGTGGTGAATGGATAATTTGTGGTTGTGATACTAATAAATATCATTGGCCGTAGTGCAGGGATGATGTGGATTATTTATTAAGCTGAGTCTCAGCGATAAAAGTCATGAAAAACCTTTTAAATTATAGAAGATAGTAGATTTTATTCTCTACTTGACTCTTTTAATGGATTGCTTGTTCCGCTGCAGTTAAACTTGATGTTTGTTATATTTTATCAGTTTGACACTGTTGAAGGCTAATGATAACTTATTATGCATTATCTTAGTCATAATACTTCTTACTGGGCTAGTTGAGCTCACCCTTTTGCTTTCATTGTTCTCTTCAGGAAATGATAACGTAGCAGGGACTAATCAGGGAACAGAGTGATGGTCCAGATAATAGCATTAGTAGTCCTCACTATTCTATGAAATAGTGTGATAATAAATGTAATGAGGACCCCATTGAGTTTGTATATTGTCTAGATGACAATATTTGTATTAAAATTTACAGTATATGTTTAGTCATATTTACACTACTGTTGTATAATTAAGTTGTATTTGAATTTTGTACCATGTATTTGGCGACTCAAATAGGTGATGTATACCGATTTTGGGGGCGTCACACTATCAATAACTCAACTGCAGCATCCTTAAGACCAACTTTGTTCGAATGTTTTGTAACTAAATATCAACATTGTCTTGGCAAATACATTCTCTGACAATCTCTATTATGAAAGTATAATATGAATCTATGATCAACCTAATCAGCCGTGAATTTGACTCCATAAAGCACTATCTTCGAAACATATACAACAAATTGGAGAAAGATGAAAGTGTGCACTTACTGAAAGATAACTTGACACTTTTTTTAAATTAAATCATTGTAGTTTGAGTATATTAACATATATACCTTTCGGTATTTTATATAAACGTCTTGATGATATTATATTCTTTGAACAAATAGATTGTGACTTCTCATGCACTATATATTCAAGACTAACACGATAAAGTTTCCGCCTAATACTCATTGAGAAGTGTAAAAGCTGGTTTGCCCCACTCCTCCACAAAATTGAGAAATATTCTCGATTTTTAAGCCCTAGGTCATTCAGATGTTACTCATGTTTTTGCAAAATCAGCTGCCATAGCGTGAAGGGTTGCTAACTGAAGACATTTTTTAATCGTAGCTTTATCTGCCTCAAGGTCTGCATGTACTAAATGTGCAGTAGAGATTGTACCCAAGGTATCATTGATCATATAATTAATCAACAAATAACTTTTGAATTTCCTACAAAAACAGACTTATTGGAAAATATATGAGAGACAAATGGAGAGTTGTAGGAAATTCAACAGTTCCCAATAAGTGGTTCCCCGTGCATATTATACTTCCTCTTGAATTCCTACCAAAAGTGGTTCAATGGTGAACCACTTTATACTCATTAAGAACTTGGAAAACTAATTCTACAGGTGGGCGCTATTGCGGCGTAGTCTAGGCTTAACAAGGCGCGACCGCGCTGTAGAGTTGCCACACTGGTACCAAGTCCAAATATGGTGCGACCGCGCTGCTGGCTGATTAGGCCCATTAATGAGATTTTAAATGTATAGTTTGGGAGATGTTTTAATTAACTTATTCTAATGTTCATGAAGCGTGAAGCGTGTAAAAAGACAAAATAACTAGTCGTAATCACATTAAAGAATGATGGGTCATAGAATGGAATTAGTGTAAGAGGTTAGTGAATATTGTTTTATAGCTAATCAATGTATTATCATATCTTAAACATTAAACAAGGACTATTTGAGATTCACTCATACTAAGTGAATCTTAAACGGGTTTCTAAGCTTCCTAAACTATATGAAAATATGCACATGTCTATAAATTTCTTGACCCACCATCGAATAGGAAAAAAACAAATAAATTAAGAATTCAAAAATGCTTGCAGTTAAATGGACCATCTATATGTTACATGTTACATATACATCAGTTAAACTCAAATCAAATATCAACTCATCAACTAATATTCGTCTGTATGTCAAGAGAGAGCATGCAGATATAGATGCAAAAACATATTTCAACTTCAACCAGAAAGATACAATTTTTAGCCAAAACCACAGCGTTACTACAACGCTACTTAATTTTGATGTTTTTCCCCCAAGTCAACTGCTATTACATTTCTTCAACTATCATGTTAGTCCAAGTTTTATTGCATTTCCATTTCCTTTATGCTTTGGTGCTTGAGAATTTCACATTTATTACATATTATGCTATTTTATTTTTAATCCCGTCGACATTGGACCTGTCGGCTATGACTTGAAATTTTGTAGTGTATTGATAAGTAGGTATATCCTTCTAGCTTGTATTACTCTTTTTTTGTCCTCAAGGAAAGGAGGTAATTCTTTGTTATGAATTAGGATTAGAAAAAAATCGCAAAAATAACTGATCACCAAGTACAAATAAAGTTCTTTAAAAGATGTTTTAACCAACTATAAGTTTTCACACATGGTTTCGTTTTTCCACACTGAAAGCCTATTTTAACCCTGATAACTTGGGACCTTAAAAACATAGAAAAAAGGCTTATTCTACATTTAAAACCTAAGACAAAGAAAATGGCATGTACTCCTACGGTCCGAACTCCCAACTCCTAGGAACAAAGATATTAATGCTCAACTAAATATTTCTCCATCCTAACCCCAGAGAGTTATTTTGAGATTAAAAAATAATGTTGAAGGAGCATCCCATGCTAATAGGTTAATAGTTAACTAAAAAATTAAGGTAACTATGGAAATACCATAGCAAGACTCTTCTCACATATATAGTGAATGGGCCCCACATTTATGTGAGATACTCTTATAAAAATATCAATTCCCAAAATTAAACTTGCACCAAATCAAATTAGAACAATTATCTTACTTTCACTGTTTCATGGCCTTAATTAGCACAATTATTAAATAAAGGAAATAGAAAAGGAAAACTATGAGCAAAGCTTTCACATGGAAAAACCATATACTAGTTTACATACACTTAATGGAAGAACAAACTAAACTACTTCAAGTTTTATAGCCTATGCCCTAATTAAACTAGTAATAAGAATTGAATGAAAGTAATATATATATATATATATATATATATATATATATATATATATATATATATATATATATATATATATATGAATCAACATGTTGCTATACAAACTGAAAAGTATTGCATTATATGAATATCATACCCACATCAAGTTCAGCTATTTAACCCACTTAAGCAACCCCCAATGTGAAATCAAAGTTAACACTGATAGAAGTTTATGTTCATAATATATAAACTAGGAGCAATAAATCATGTTTAGTGGATATTAAGAGAAGAAACATTACCTTTACTCTCAATTTGACAGTTGAAGTTCCAATTCTCTGTTGTCAAAACCCTCTTGTGGCCGCCGATGAAAAGAAAGAAAAACAAGACGTGATAACTCGCCGGTGAACAGTGGCAAGGAAAAAGGAGGAAGAGGAACAATGGCGGTGAACATGGGAAAAATGGGCAGTGGAGATAATGGAGCAAAATGGGTGAAATCAATCGAGCCAAATGAGTCTTCAATTGAGAGGGAAATTGGCGAATTGAGAGGGAAGGAGAAACTCTATCAGACAGAGAGTGAAAAGAAAAAGAAAGGAGACGTTGCCGTCGTGAACTAGGGTATTAAAATATATTACTCATTCTCGATGGCGTACCCCTTCATTATATTCCTGTCGCCATTAGGTTACTAGCGACGGCGTTCCCGTCGCCTTTAATATTCGTGTCCGTTGCTAATGACTTTTCCCTCCACCGCCAAATTTTGGTACCTATTTTTCCCTAAAAAAAGGTATTATTGACGACACCCATTCGTGATGGCATTCCCATCGACAGTGATGTCATTCTCGATGGGTTAATGGTCGTCTCCAATAACCCCGTCGCTAATGACCAATTTCCTTGTATTGAATGTGTAGGATATTTAAAGGACGTGCATCACAATTTTGTAGCGAACGCTTAAGGCAAGTTTTCTAACTTTTGCTTATACTTTAATATTGAGCAAAGTTTTCTATTTCGAGCTATTCTTTCATACTTGAACTAATTTCCCAAGTACATGTAAGCTTTCTAATTCTTTTCGAAACCATTATTTTGATAAGTGATACTTGTTCACTTATGAATCGTTTCAACCCTATTCGAATCAGAATTATTGAATTACGGCATGTTAATGTCTCACAGCTTGAGATAATTATTAAATCCTTCATTGATTATTAAACCCATTTGATTCAGTTATTCCTTAGTCGACGAACGTTCTAAAAAAATATAGAATTATTTATGAGGTTATACCAAACTGAATTAATTATTTCAGTGCTGATTCTTGTGATTAAGCTGAGATAAATAACCCTATTCAAGGGGAAATGTTATCAGAAACTATAATTCCGAGCTACAGAATAACGATGATATGTTTGCGCATAATACATAGTACAAAAGGGTGTATCAACTGGTAAAGGTTATAGTAGAAATACTTGTAAACCTAGGACATAGTTCATGGTCTTTTTACCCTCAGTGTATACATTCGAATTCAACATTTATGATTTGATTTAGATAATTATATATCTCATTGACTGCATAAGTTCTTGACTTATTGATGATCTGTTCCAATAAGGGACTTTCCATTCAGTTTAAAGACTAAACATCTGTTTCTTTCATAAGTCATTTGTTGTATATTAGTATGTTTGTGAGCAATTTATTTGCTCACCCTTGAATAAACATTTCAGCTAAAGCCGAGAAACCTGAAGAGCCTTCTTCAAGCAAATGCACAAGATGCAGAATTAGAGAAATTTTAGTTTATTTTCCTTTATGATGAGATATTTAATGAATTTATTTAATTTTACGCAATTATGATGTAATAAAGGTTAGATAGTCTATGATATGGTTATGTAGGTAAGCTTTTATTAAGGATTATTATATAGATCTGATGTTATAATCTTAAATGAATGGGTGGTTTAGATGGTGTTTGTGTTGGATCATAAGCACTGAATCTGTGGGTTAAGATACCCGAATTTGGTGGGGTCACAATCAATTTCTACCACACATAATTTCAATTGAATTTTAGCTATTGGAATCGACCTATAAGGTCGATTCTCCATACTGCAAATGGAATAGGATTCAAAATTCTTTACAATTCGGTTGGAGGTTGTCTGGGATTAAGGCATGGATATATGACACTTGTGATTTTTTTACAAACTCTGTAACCTTTTTGTTGATTGTTGGTCAGAAGACCCCATTTCCTAACAATATAAAATTAAAGTTATTTTAGACTAACAAAATTGTTATGCTACTCTTCTTCTCCGTTGAGAAGAGACAACAACTATGAGAAGTGGACGACTCATAAAGAGTCAATAAAAATGTTCACTTGAAACAAGTTCCACTAACGAAAAAACATTGAGAGTAAAGAAGAAATGTTATAGATGATAGTCCTAGCGTAGATTATGCAGCTAAGTTTGAATAGGAGATTTTTTTATGTAACTAATGTTTCTACATGTATATTCAATTTTCTTACATGGTCCTCTCCCATATGAATGAGCATACAGTGAGTCTCATCTTCATGTAAAAAAGAATCATGTAGAAATATCAAAAACACATGTAAAAATAACGTTTCCTCTTTTTATCACTCTAGGGGGGTTACCACTTATCTAAATTGGTCAATTTAAATATTTAGTAATCTAAGTCGGTCATTCTAATAAATTATTAATTATGTTTATTACATTGATAATCTTATATTCCTGATAATCACATGCCCAGTAAAATGTCATGATTTGTACCTAAAGTTGGTATCCAGATGACCAAAAAATAAATGGCAATCTTAGATTATCACATCTTGGTCGTCGACGTTGAGAAAATTTTCCTTTTTTGGAATTCCTCTTTTTACCCTTTATGTTTTCTATGTGTTGAATTTTATTTGAAAGGGAGAGTTTGAAAAGAGATCGACACAAAATTTCGACGATTTGAAAATTCAAAGTCGCTAGTTGATAATTTTGAAATGGTTGTACTAACTAAACCAAATTTGAAAAAGTTTACACAAAGGCCCAATTGTTGGACTCTATTTAATAAGCCTTGGAAACCGAGATTCATAGAGTTTGGGGGCTTGATTAAGTGGGGGGAGGTGTTAGGCACCCCCCAACTTTCGTGAAAACACGGTTACCGCGTCTTTTCAATTCCCTAATTTATTTGAAGTGTGTATGTGTATGTTTATTGGGCCTAAGTGCATTATTTGGAAGTAGCGCTATGCCTCATTTGCATCTATATACAAAGAGTTTGATTTGTATAAAAGCTCAATTTTAAGCAATATATGCAGAAATGATGTTTTGAAAACAGATTTTCAAACCATTATGCTTACATAGTAATTGAGGTTTTTAATACTTCCATTTTATTCCGTATTCGGCTTGTTTTGATTTTATTCTCGAGATGCGAAGTATTTTTGACAAAATAATATACATATAAGTGTCGGGCTCGTTATGGGCATGAAATCCATCGAAGGATGTCCAAACACCACAAATAATTTACAAGCTAGCTGTACAGCTGAAAAAGGTCCATCATGGGAAACAGATCTAGATCTGTCAGCTGGATCTTAGATCATGTGGCTCCTAGGCTCACATAATATCATATGAATATCCTGCCTAACAAGGATACTGGAATAAAACAGATATTTAATCTAAACGACGCAAAACAAAGGATTCATCAAATAAATCCATGTCTGAGCGTAGCCAAACTTCCCGTTCCCTCTAGATACATATCTAGGGTCATGTGGTTGCTTAATATTTACAAAAAAACTAGAAAGAAAATTAGATTTAAATAAATCTTAGTCATTCTAGCTCGACGGTTTCATTTTTACAACTTTTGAACTGGTTAAAAGTTAGATATGACTAGATTTAAATAAATATAGTCCACGGATTTAAATATTATGGATTTACATTGAATGAACAGTTAAAACAGATATTTAAACACAATAAACGGTTGATATATATATATATATATTAAAGAGAGAAAAAGCCACGGATTGATGATCCGGGCATAACTAATCAGCGAGAGTCTATTTAAAACCCCAACTTTTATGAATAAAGATTAATTTTTCTCGAAATATATTTTTGATTATTATGGTGTGGATTTGATATAATGTTATAGTTGTGGGTAATATTTAAAAATTTTGCAAAGTAAGCAAGTGGTTATATAATATTCGATTGGTCGGGGAATATTCGTTTTAACAGGTAATATTCGTACGACGACACAATTATTGGTGGACCCCATAACAGAAGTATTGTCGTATTTAGAAAATGACATAATTATCTTTTTATAAAAACAACAGCGAAAGTTTTACCGTTAAACTGTTGAACTTCCCGTTGGTAAAAGAACAGTAATACGCGTTGTTGCATAGTAGCACACAGTATTGATTATTGATGCTTATGTGAGAAGTCACTCAGTTATACTCAATTATTGCTACAGTAATTGTTGCATAATATCTCCCATATTATTGATTCAATTATTGTCACAGTATCATCTGCATAATATTTATTATTATTAAATCAACAATTGAGACGACAAAGTTATTCATATTATTATTTGCAATATTGACAATGTCTAGAAAGTTCTGTCAAGGAGAGGTTTGGTCAACTAATTGCGCGCCAATAGGGAGAAATCCTTATCTAAAAGCCCCCTCTTTTTTGTGAATGGTCTGGTTATTAAATATTGTCAGTTATAAAATTAATGATGAATAAGTTCATGTTGATTAAAGATGAAATTGATATTTCCATTGTATTGGGATTATTAGTGTTAATGGAAATCGACATCTATTCCGATAATAATTGATGTTTGGAGGTTATATTGACCAATCGGGTCATTAATCGGATAAATGAGCAATTAATTGCTCTTAATTCACATGCTTATAAATGTTTGTTCACAAGTGTGTACTATTGATTCACATGCATGTACTATTAGGGGAGGTGGTGCAAGATTGATAATACTTGCATGACTAAATTAAAAATAGAGGTATAGATGAAGGTACTATACTGTAATTATTTTTTTCACATGTATAGAACTATTGATTCACATGATTGTACTATTGATTCACATGATGTAATATTAGGGGAGGTGGTGCAAGTTTGATAATACTCGCAGGACTAAATTAAAAATGAGGGAAAAGATGAAGGTATTATACTGTAATATTTCGAGCCCCAAAACGTGCAATTATCGAAACTATGTTTTCCTATAAATAAAAGATCATTCTTCTTTCATTCTCACCAATTCACTAAGACTCACAAGAGCAATTATAGAGAGAGAAGCTTTAGAAAGAAAGTAGAAGAGAAGTCTGCTACCTCACTATTCTAGTCTTCTTCTGAGGTAAGGGATAATATTTTGTTCAGTATTCATAGGAATAATATTTTCTTCCATACTCTGTAGTATGTGAGTAATATTATTGCATCTCGTATTCTTGATTATTCCTTCATTTTGTTAAAGTATTGATTCTATACTTAGTGAAATTAGTAGAATATCCTTGAAATTTACGCTTTATCTAGTATCGTTTCACAAGGATATTTTCTGCACATTATTTTTAAATTTTAAGCTTTTCATGCCAGAGTACTGTTCATGAGTAGTATTCATTTTTATGGTACTATTCACAAAGTACTATTCACGAAATACTATTCATAAAGTACTATTCATGGGTACTATTCACAAAGTACTATTCACGAGTGCTATTCATAGGGTACTATTCCCGAAGTACTATTCGTGGGGTACTATTCACTCGAATACTATTCACCTGCGGAATTATTCATGACAAAAATTGATTTATTTTCTATCCAAATCATTTTTGATATAATATTATTTTTGAATTTTATTCCACAAAGAAGTATCATGTTGACAATTTGGACATTATTGAATTCAGGATAAATAAAATTATAAATCTTTAAAAATTTATCCTTTGCTTTCTTTTAATTAAATTTTTATATCATTTTCATCATCCTCATGCTTATATTGTGATAAAAGTCATCTGTGGCTTACGTGCATAGATGTACTATTGATTGATATTATTATGACCAGGGATTATTCAGTATAATCATGACTGTAATGTTACAAATGATGTGGTGAAAATCCTCATTTGCCTGTAGTGCATTGATGGATAGTTGTTGGTATGATTATGACCAGGGATTATTCGGTATAATCATGACCATTGATGATTACATGAATATACTTGGCCCGTAGTACATGGATGATTCGATGATGTGGATTATTTATTAAGCTGAGTCTCAGCGATAAAATTGATGATAAACTTTTTAAATCATAAAAGATAGTAGATATCATGCTCTACTTGACTCTTCCAAATGGATTGGTTGTTCTGCTACAGTTAAACTTGATGTTTATTATATATTATGCAGATGATACTGTGATAATAATTGAATCAATAATATGAGAGATATGATGCAACAATTACTGTAGCAATAATTGAGTATAACTGAGTGACTTCTCATGTAAACATCAATAATCAATACCGCGTGCTACTATATATGCAACCACACGTATTACTATAATTTTAACACCGATTATTTTAACAGTTAACGATAAAACTTCGGCCGTTATTGTCATAAAAAGATATTTCTGTCGTTTTCTCATTCCGACAATAATTATATTGTGGGGTCAACCAATGATTGTGCCGTCGTAAGAATATTTCCTGTTAAAATAAATATTCTCCGACCAATCGAATATTATATAACAACTTGCTTACTTTGCAAAATTTATAAATATTACCCACAACTTTAATATTATAACAAATCAACACCATAATTATTCAAAATGATATTTATAGAAAAATTCATCTTTATTCATAAAAGTTGGGGTCTTACAACCTCCCCTTCTTATGAAATTTTGCCCTTGAAATTAGGGTACATACCTGGTATGACGAAGAGGTGAGGATACCTTGATTTCGTTTCAGATTCTAACTCCCAGGTCATTTCCTCAATATCGTGGTTTCTCCACAAAACTTTGACTTGAGGAATAACCTTGGAGCGTAGAACATGTTCCTTCTTATCCAAGATTTTAATAGGAACCTCTTCATACGTTAAATCTTCCGCTATTTCGTCCGGTTCTAACTCAATAATGTGGTTCGGGTATTTCACATATTTACGTAACATAGATATGTGAAAACCGTTATGAACACGAAACATACTTGACGGTAAGGCGGCTCTATAGGCCACAGTTCCTACTCGATCGATGATTAAAAATGGGCTGATGAATCGAGGATTGAGCTTTCCTCTCTTTACAAATCTCGTAACTCCTTCCCATGGAGCAACACGTAATAACACATGATCTCCTATATCAAATTCCACGTCCTTTCGATAAAGATCAGCATAACTCTTTTTGTCAATCTTGTAAGGTTTTTATACGTTGTCGAATTGTTTGAATATTTTCCGTAGTCATATGTACCAACTCCAGTCCCAACAATGTTGCTTCCACCACCTCATCCCAGCATACTGGAGAACGACACATTCTTCCATACAACGCCTCAAATGGAGCCATGCCAATACTTGCTTGATAACTGTTGTTGTGGAAAACTCTACCAATGGTAAGAACTTGTCTCAACTTCCTTTTGAAGTCAAGGACACATAGTCTTAATAAATCTTCAAGAGTTTGAATAGTCCTCTCCAACTGCCCATCCGTTTAAGGATGATATGCCAAACTAAATTGTAAATCCGTTCCATAGCTTTTTGTAAACTAACCCAAAATCTTGAAGTGAATCTTGGTTCTCGATCAGAAACTATAGAAACTGGCATACCATACAATCTTACAATCTCGTTTATGTATATACGAGCAAGACGTTCAAGTGTATAAGTTTCTCGTATTGGTAAGAAATGAGCAGACTTGGTCAATCTATCAACAATGACCCAAATCGCATCTATACCTTGAGAAACCTTGGGAAGACCAGTAACGAAATCCATGGTAATGTGTTCCCACTTCCATTCTTGAATTTCAAGTGGTTGCAATGGACCTTTTGGCACTTGATGATCCGCCTTGACTCGTTGACAAGTTAAACACCTTGAGATAAACTCCGTTATCTCTCTCTTTATATTGATCCACCAAAATTTATGTCGAAGATCACAATACATTTTGGTACTCCCAGGATGGATTGCAAACGGTGTGTTGTGAGCCTCTATCATGATTTTATATTTTAAATCAGGGTCGTTAAGAACACAAAGTCTGGAGTTGACTCTAAGTATTCCTTCTTTATCGATTCTTGCTTCCGTGATCGCACCTTCTTTCACTTTATACCTCATACGCATCAGCTCCAGGTCTGTAGCTTGAGTAGCTTTAACTTTATCAATTAAAGTCGATTCTACTCGTATATTCGCCATCATCACATGGGTTCCTGGAGTATTTAACTCTATCTCCATCCTTTGCAAGTCATATAAATTGGGCCTTTGCGTTGACAATATCACACTCGTACCCGCATATGATCTTCTACTTAATGCGTCAGCTACCACGTTCGCTTTTCCAGGATGGTATTGAATGGTATAATTATAATCTTTCAACAGTTCGAGCCAACGTCGTTGCCGCATGTTGAGTTCCTTTTGAGTGAAGAAATATTTGAGGCTTTTATGATCTGTATAGATCTCCACTTTCTCCCCATATAGGTAATGCCTCCAAATTTTAAGTGCGAAGACAATAGCTGCCAACTCTAGATCATGAGTAGGATAATTCCTCTCATATTCTTTGAGTTATCGAGAGGCATAGGGTATGACTTTCTCATGTTGCATGAGAACACATCCTAAACCTTTTCCTGAAGCATCACTATAGATGACAAATCCCTTCGAACCAGATGGTATTGTCAGAAAAGGTACTGAAATGAGTGTCCTCTTGAGTTCTTGAAAAATCTTCTCACATTCCTCGCTCTAATTGAATTTTGTATCTTTCCGAATCAACTGAGTTAATGGAGTATCGATTCGAGAAAACCCTTCTACGAATCTCCGATAATAACCAACTAAGCCGAGAAAGGCTACGTACTTCGGTCACTGATTTAGGTTCCCAGCTTTATATTACTTCAATCTTTGTCGAGTCAACAAATATTCCATTACTTGATACTACGTGCCCAAGGAATGCTACTTCCTCAAGCCAGAACTCGCATTTCTTCAACTTGGCATAAAGCTTATTTTCACAAAGCTTTTGGAGTATCAGCCTCAAGGGTTGCTCATGATCTTCACGACTTTTGGAGTATATGAGAATGTCATCAAGAAAGACGATTACAAAGTGATCCAAATATTCCTTGAATACTCGGTTCATCATATCCATGAAGGCAGCAGGAGCCTTAGTCAATCCAAAGAACATGACTAGGAATTCGTAATGCCCGTACCGAGTTCAAAAAGCCATCTTTGGAATGTCATTGGTTTTAATCTTTAACTGATGATATCAGGAACGAAGATCGATCTTTGAAAACAATTTGGCACCTTGCAACTGGTCAAACATGTCATCAAAACGTGGCAATGGGTACTTATTTTTGATGGTGACATGATTCAACTCTCGATAGTCAATACAAAGTCGCATACTCCCATCTTTCTTCTTCACGAATAGAACAGGAGCACCCCAAGGAGACGTACTAGGACGAATGAAACCGATGTCTAATAATTCGTGCAGTTTGGTCTTTAACTCCTGAAGTTCAATAGGAGCCATTTGATATGGGGCTTTGGAAATGAGTTTGTACCGGGTTTAAGGCCGATACAAAATTCAACTTCACGCTCTGGGGGTAGGCTAGGAAATTCTTCAGGGAATACGTCAGGAAATTTATTAACAATTGAAATATCATTCAAATCTGACGTATTTTTGTTTAAATCTGTGACATGAGCTAAGAAAGCTTGACATCCATTTTTTAATAAATGAATAGCTTTATGGCTTGAGATGACAGTGATTGATTTTAATGGGTTGGTTGCTAGAATTCGCATAATAGGTTGGTTAGGAATATGGAAGCTAACAACCTTACAAAAATAATCAATTTTTATATGATGAGTAGTTAACCAATCGATCCCTAGAATTACGTAAAACACAAGTATTTTTAAGGAAATAAGATTGACATGTAATGTGAGGGTACCGATTTGAATCAAACAAGACTTATAAACAGTGGATGTAATGAAGGTTTCTCCCAACGAAGTTTTAACAAATAACTCAAAGTCTAATTTCTCCGGAGTCAAATTTAAACGTTGAGCGCAAGTAGGAGAAATAAAAGAATGGGTAGAACCGGTATCAAATAAGTTATATACTTCGCTAGAGTTTATGATAAGCTTACCCGTGATGACCTCGTTCGGGTTCCTTACTTTCTAGGAGGTCACAACAAACGCTCTCCCTTGAAATACTAGTTTTGACATGTCTGGGACCGCATTTGGTGTCATCGTTTCAACTAAAATTAGCTTCCCTGTACGACAAAATCTAGCTAGGTGACCTTCTCGTCCATAATTGTAACACGTTTTAAATTGCTGTGTATAATTTGGACTGATGTGTTCTTCCCCTTCACATTTGTAACATACGACCGGCGGTCGTTCTCCTTCCTTAACAACTGGTGCTGGTGCTGGCGTCTTTCCATCATTGTTGAATCTCCTCTTATTGAAATGTCCACTTTTATTTTCTTGGCCATGATTACCAACGAAGTGGGTACCATTTGTGGCATGTTGATTCCCTCCACGTTTTTTGTTGCCGCTTCGATGACTGCTACCTCTGGTATTATCATTTTGTCGGTTGCTCTCCCTTGGTTGGGATGTCTCATTATCGCGCTCCAATATACAACATCTGAATACAAACACAGTTTGTGAGAGATAAGATATTGACGTATCTCGGGTTTCAAACCTCTTAGAAACATTCACGTCATTCTCCTATTATCAACTAAGTGGGATACAAACCGGGACAACTCAACAAACTTGGCTTCGTACTGCGTCACGATCATGTTGTTTTGCTCCAGTTTAATGAACTCTACCTCTTTTATGTGACGAATACTTTCGGGAAAGTACTTATCGTTGAACAGTTCTCGGAACTTCTCCCAAGTCATTTTCAGTGCGGCAGGTTGAGTACGTTTTACAGATTCCCACCAGTAATCTGCTTCTCCTCGCAACATGAAGGTGGAAAATGGAACCTTTTGCTCCTCGGAGCATCCCAAGACATCAAATATCTTGGTGATCTGCTTTATCCACGTCTCCGCCTTAAGGAGTTTTGGTTCTTCAATAAACTCTGGTGGTCCCAGCTCCTTGAACTGCTTAGCGGTGACCGTCTGAGAGTTACCAGTATTTCCACCTGCATTTTGGACATGAGTATCTCTCGCCTGATGTTGCATGAATTGCAGAAAGCCCCTAAACATTCCGTCATTCATCATTTGGTCGGTGTTATTGTTTGCATGAAAATTGTTGCCTTCCTGATGCACATTATTCTGGGTATTGATCTGTGGTGACTCAACGGTCTCATGTGCTCCATTACAATTCTCAACATTTTCGGATGTCATTTTCAAATACTGCCACAAAATAAGGGTTAGTTAACATACCACATATTATCCCTATACTCTGACCTACCAATTAAATACCAATTAAACTTAGGTAGGTCATACTGGCAAAGGAATTCCCCGTTTCTCCCCTCCTAGTTCTTGTCTCACATCTCAGTCAGGGAACATATCCTTAAGCTTTGATACCAACTGTGACAGCCCCAAAATAGGTATACATCACCCATTCTGAGTCGCCAAATACATGGTACAGAATACAAATACAAACTTAAATACACAACATGAGCTGTGAGTTTCCATACAAATATTGTCGTCTAGACAGTATTCAAACTCAAAATAAGTCCTCATTACATTTATTATCACACTATTTCACAGAATGGTGAGGACTACTAATGCAAACATCTGGACCATCACTCCGTTCCCCGACTAGTCCCAGCTATATTCTCATTTCCTGAAGAGAACAATGAAAGAAAAGGGTGAGCTCAACTAGCCGAGTAAGAAATATTATGACTATGATAATGCAGAATAAATTATCGTTAGCCTTCAACAGTGTTAAACTGATAAAATATAATAAACATCAAGTTTAGCTGCAGCGGAACAAACAATCCATTAGAAGAGTCAAGCAGAGTATAAATTCTACTATCTTCCATGATTTAAAAGGTTTTTCATCACTTTTTTCGCTGAGACTAAGCTTAATAAATAATCCACATCATCGAACCACCCTTGCACTACGGCCAAGGATATTCTTAAGTATCACGACCACAAATTATCCATGCACCACGGGCCAGGATATTCGTGTATTCACCAATGGTCATAATCATGCCAACAACTGTCCATCAATACACTACGAGATAATGAAGACTTTTACCACATCATTTATAACATTGCGGTCAAGATTATACCGAATAATCCCTGGTCATAATCATACTAAGTCCATCTATGCACTACGACCAAAGATGACTTTCATAACAATATAAGCATGAGGATGATGACAATGATATAAGAATTCAATTAAAAGAAAGCAAATTATAAATTTATAAAGATTTATAATTTAATTTATCCAGAATTCAATAATGTCCAAATTGTCAACATGATACTGTTTTGTGGAGTAAAATTCAAAAATAATATTGTATCAAAAATGATTTGGACAGAAAAGAAATTAATTTTTATCATGAAGAGTACCTTGGGTGAATAGTAACTCAGTGAATATCACTCGTAAATGGTAACTTTGGGAATAATAACCCCGTGAATAGTACCCTGGTATAAAAAAGTTAAAACTTATCAAAAATGCTCAGAATAATATTTTCATAAAAAGATATTGGATGAAGCGCAAATATGAATGATTTTCTACTAATTTCATGGAGTATAGAAGCCAAAACTTTAACAAAATTAGTATAGAATTCAGAATCTGAAACGAAATAATATTACTTACATAGTACAGAGTATGGAAGAAAATATTATTTCATATGAATATTTAACAAAAATAACATCCCTTACCTTGAAAAAAAGAGTATTCCAACTGGTAGAGCGGAGATATTCTTGAAGAAAACTTTCACTGTTTTCTACGCTCAAAACTTTCTAAAACTCTAAAGAAATAAGCTCAATATTATAGAAGAAGAATTCTCTAATTTTGGTGTGATTTTCAATTTTAACTAAGCATCTTATTTATAGGAGAATGGAAATGATACTATTTGGAAATAAAAATCACGGACGCACATTTGTTTTTAAAAAAAAATCGGATGATTTCAACATTTGTTACTATGCATTTACTATGCAGGCACTATTAAAATACTATGCATAATAAAATATAATATATTCTATTTTTCATAAAAAACAAACTAATAAAATATATTATATATATAAACAAAAACTCGTGACTTTAAAAACAATCACCCGTGAACTTTGCCAACCAATTCATTTTTCACATATGGGCCCCACATGTGGGCCCACCTTTATAATATTAAATAACTTTCTACCGATTATTTTGAAAAATGAGTAAATGGGGGTCCAAATAATGTGCCAATATTTACAACAAATACTTCATAAAAATCACCTCAATATTTTTAACAACATTTATCATCATTATTATAATTCGCAATATTTAACAACCAGGTCGTTTCCAGGAAAGAGGGGCTTTCTGATAAGGATTTCTTCCTATTGGTGCGCAATTAGGTGACCAAACCTCTCCTTGACAAAACTTCTAGACATTATCAACATTGCAGATAATAATATGAATAACTTTGTCGTCTCAATTATTGATTTAATAATATAACATATTATGCAGATGATACTGTGACAATAATTGAATCAATAATATGAAAGATATGATGCAGCAATTACTGTAGCAATAATTGAGTATAACAAAATGACTTCTCACATAAGCATCAATAATCAATACTGTGTGCTACTATGCAACCACGCGTATTACTGTACTTTTAACACCGGTTATTTTAATAGTTAACGGTAAAACTTCCGCCGTTATTTTCATAAAAAGATATTTCTGTCGTTTTCTCATTCCGACAATAATTACGTTGTGGGGTCCACCAATGATTGTGTCATCGTACGAATATTCCCTGTTAAAACGAATATTCCCCGACCAATCGAATATTATATAACAACTTGCTTACTTTGCAAAATTTATAAATATTATCCACAACTTTAATATTATAACAAATCAACACCATAATTAATCAAAATGATATTTATAGAAAAATTCATCTTTATTCATAAAAGTTGGGGTCCTACATTATAATAAGTTGTATTTGAATTTTTACCATGTATTTGGTGACTCAAGATGGGTGATGTATACCTATTTTGGGGGCGACACACTAACTATATGACATTCTTTTCCACAGTTATAACACACCTTGGATTGTTGTGGGCAGTTTGGGCTGATTTGTCCCTCTTTCCCGAATTTATAACAAACGACCGGTGATCGTTCTCCTCCCTTACAAACAGTGAATGTTGATGCTGACGTCTTCACGTTATTATTGTTCTACCTTCTCTTTTTGAAATTTCCTCCCGACTCGCTCTTTCTATTTTCATGGCCACGGTTACCACTAGAGTGGTTACCACTTTTGTCTGAATGTTTTCCTCCCCGTTGGTTGTCATTGCTCCGATGACCGCTGCCACCGGTATGACCCTGGTTGTGGTCCCTTGGTTGAACATACTCATTATTTCGCTCTAATAATTGAGCCATGTTTACAACATCTGAATATAAAGAAAATTTATGAGAGATAAGATTTTGCGAATCTCTGGTTTTAGACCTCTCAGAAACATCCGCGTCATTCGTTCCTCATTCTCTACCAAATGAGGTGCAAACCTGGATAACTCTGCGAACTTCACCTCATACTGAGACACCGTCATGTTGTTTTGTTCCAGTCTAATAAATCCTACCTCCTTCATATGACGAATACTTTTAGGAAAGTAATTGTCATTGAACAGTTTCTGAAACGTTTCCCAAGATATGTTGAGTGCGACAGGCTGGGTACGCTTCATAGATTCCCACCAGTAATATGCATCACCGCGGAACATAAAGGTGGCGAATGGAACCTTCTGTTCCTCCGTGCATCCCAAGACATCAAATATCTTGGTAATTTGCTTGACTCACATTTTTGCCTTAATCGGATCCGGCTTCCCCATAAATTCTGGTGGTCCCAACTCTTTGAACTGCTTGGCTGTGACAAGCCGCACATTGCTATCATTTCCACCCATATTTTGTACACGAGTCTCCCTCGTCTGATTTTGCATGAACTACAAAAAGCTTCTAAACATCCCATCATTCATCATTTGTTCGGTAGTGTTGTTTACAGGAGGAATATTACCTTCCTGTTGCACGTTCCCCTGTGTGGTGATTAAATATGTCTCCACGGTCTCATTCATTCCATTGTTAATATTTCTAGCTTCCATTCTCAAATACTGCCACAAAAAAAGGGTTAATTAAAAAATTAACATATCACATATTAACCATATGCTCCGACTGACCAACCAAATAAGTTTAGGTATGACAAACTAGTGAAGGATTACTCATCTCTCACCTCCTAGTTCTATTCCCCGATCTCTGCCAGAAACCATATCCCTACGCGCTGATACCAATTCTGACGCCCCCAAAATAGGTATACATCACTCATTTTAAGTCGCCAAATACATGGTACAGAAACTAAAATAACTTCATTAATACAATTGTCGTGTATAATACGACAACACATATACTGTGAGTTTAAATACAAATATTGTCTATTAGACATTATTCAAACTCAAAAGGAGTCCTCGTTATAATTATTGATACACTATTTTACAAAATAGTTAGGACTGCTAAAACAACTTTCTAGAATCATCACTCCATATTCCGGCTAGTTCCTGCTAAATTCTCACCTCCTGAGAAGAAAAATGGAACAAAAAGGAAAAGGGTGAGCTTAACTAGCCCAGTAAAGAATATTATGACTAAGATAATATATAACAAATTATCATTAGTCTGCAACAGGGAAAAAATCTGATAGAATATAATAGATAACAAGTTTTAGATCAACAACTGCAACGGAAACAACAATCCATTAGAAAAGTCAAGTAGACAGTGAATTCTACTATCTTCTAAGATTTAAAAGTTCATCATCAATATTTTATCCCTGTAACATCAATCAATATACATCTTGAATCAAATATTCATCTTTGCACTACAAGCCAAAGATATTCATTTGTATCACCAGTTGGTCATGTTCATCTCAACACATGTCCATCTTTGCACTACGGGCCAAAGATATTCATCAGTTAATCATTCATCTTTGCACTACAAGCCAAAGATATTCAGTAATATCATCATTTAGGGCTGAGGATGATGAAAAATATCTTAAAGAAAACGAATCCAGTGAGATTAAAGATCAAAGATTATGGATTCATACTTTAGTTTATCCAAGTTCAAAAATACTTTATAATAATCAATTGTGGAGCAAAATACAAGAATGAAGATCAAAACATGGATACAATCAAAGATAGTAACTATAATAGACAACTTGGATAAAGAAAAGAAAATTTCATTTTTTCTGTGAATAATGTCGTATTTGTGAATAGTGCCGTATACGTGAATAGTAACCCTGACACAAAAAGGTAAAAATTCCACAATAAAATTCATATCAATATTTTGGCATAATGATATTGAAAAAAATAATATCATTTACAAAGAAAATAACATCCTTTACCTCAAAAGAACAGTACTTCTGGCTAAAATACCAGGTATAAGGCTGAAGGAAACTTGCACTAAATAACAACTCACAAAGTATCTATATACTCACAAAATACGCTCGATAATATATATAGAGAGAGAAAACTTGTTTCTGGTGTGATTTTTAATTCTAACTAACCACCCTATTTATAGGAAAATACAAGAACGCCAAAGCTGACTAAATTAATAAAATAATACTATTTTTTTTCTTCTTCTACGTACCCTCCTTTATTGAACAAGCTAGCAAGCCATCTTTGAAAAAAAATCTCAGCACATGTTTTCACAAAAAACTAAAGTGGGTCCCACCCATAATTTTAATAAAAAACATTTATTTTCGAAACTTTAATAATTCATAATAAATATCACTTTTATCAGAAAAATATGAATTTTATGTCCATTTCATAGGAAATTAAATTCTCTACAACTTTGCAGATTTAAGTTTTTTCAAATTCCAAACAAAAAATGACCGAAATCCACTTATGGATTGTTTTTAATACATCCATTTCGACAAAATACTGATAAAATACCTCAGCATTAATTCCTTTATTTATATCCACAAAAAATAAATATTTCTCTATCCATCTACATAAAATAAATATTTCCTTATCATATAAATCAATAGTTAATTATTCACAAATAATATTACAGAATCACAATTATGACAACCAGGTCATTCCCAGGAAAGAGGGGGCTTTCCGATAAGGATTTCTCCTTATTGGCGCGCAATTAGGTGACCAAACCCATTTCCTAGACAGAACTTCCTTAGACATTGCCAATAATGCTATCTAACAATATTATTCAAATAATATGAATTATTGATATGATAATGGAGATATTGTGCAGTGACAATTATTGAAATAACAATAATATAAAATATAAACGTAGAAATTATTGAATCAATAAAATAAAATATTGAACAGTAATTAGTGTAACAATTATTGAGTAGTGCCTTCTTTCGTAAGAATCAATAATTCAAAAATATTGTGCAATACCGTGTGCTATTGTGTAATCACGCGTATTACTATCTTTTTGTGACGCCCCAAAATCGGTATACATCACCTATTCTGAGTCGCCAAATACATGGTACAAAATTCAAATACAACTTAATTATACAACAGTCGTGTAAAATACTACTAAACATATGCTGTGAGTTTTAATACCAATATTATCATCTAGACAATATACAAACTCAATGGGGTCCTCATTATATTTATTATCATACTATTTCATAAAATAGTGAGGACTACTAATGCTATTATCTGGACCATCACTCTGTTCCTCGACTAGTCCCTGATATGTTCTCATTTCCTGAAGAGAACAATAAAAGCAAAAGGGTGAGCTCAACTAGCCTAGTAAGAAATATTATGACGAAGATAATGCAGAATAAGTTATCATTAGCCTTCAACAGTGTTAAACTGATAAAATATAACAAACATCAAGTTTAACTGCAGCGGAACAAGCAATCCATTTGAAGAGTCAAGTACATAATAAAATCTATTATCTACTATGATTTAAAAGGTTTTTCATGACTTTTATCGCTGAGACTCAGCTTAATAAATAATTTACATCATCCCTGCACTACGGCCTAGGATATTCATTAGTATCATAACCACAAATTATCCATGCACCACAGCCAAGGATATTTGTGTATTCATCAAAGGTCATGATCATGTCAACAATTGTCCATCAATGCACTACGGGTCAATGAGGACTTTTTCCACATCATTTGTAATATTACGATCATGATTACACCGAATAATCCCTGGTCATAATCATACCAAGTCCATCTATGCACTACAGGCCACGGATGAATTTCAACATAATATAAATATGAGGATGATGACAATGATATAAGAATTCAATAAAACAAGTTCAAGAATTAATTTATCTAAGAACTAATAATGTCCAAATTATCAACATGATACTTCTTTGTAGAGTAACACTCAAGAATGCTCAGAAGAATATTTCCATGAAAAGATACTAGATGAAGCGCAAATATCAAGGATATTTCACTAATTTCATGGAGTATAGAAGTCAAAACTTTAACCAACTGAGTATAATAAAGAATAGAATAACAAAAGAAATCACCAGGCAAGTGATAGACCGCACAGACAGGTTATTCAAACCGAATAATAAATAATAGAACCAGGTCATGCGTAAACGCACCGATAGGATATTCCAACAGAATAATAAATAATGGAACCAGGTTATGCGTAAACACACCGACAGGATATTCCAATAGAATAATAAATAATTGAACCAGGTCATGCGTAAACGCACCGACAGGATATTCCAACAGAATAATAAATAATGGAACCAGGTTATGCGTAAACGCATAGACATGATGTTCCAATAGAATAATAAACAACGGAACCAGGTCATGCGTAAACGCACAGACAGGATGTTCTAACAGAATAATAAATAATGGAATAACAGAAGAATTTCACCAAGTATAGGGTATCCCGCGTATACAGGTTATTCCAACAGAATAATAAAGAATGGAATAACAAAAGAATTTCACCAATAAGAAAGAAGGAATACCCCTAAAGAGTACAATAAATAATATCCTTATCGTAAAAGAAGAGTATTTTGACTGGTAGAGGGAGGATATACTCAAAGAAAACTTGCACTACGCTCAAAGCTTTCTAAAGAAATACGCTCAAGATTATAGAAGAAGAACTCTCTCTATAGTTTCTCTCTCTAGAGTTTCAGTGAATTCATAAGAAATAATAAAGTAATGAGCTTCTATTTATAGAAGAATGGACTGCATAGTAACTAATTCATGAACTGTCTAGATTGATTTACTTTAAACGGACGGTCCAGATTGGTTTTCAATAAAATATAATATATTCTATTTATAATCTAATAAAACGAATAACTTTATAAGTATTCTATTTTATATAAAAACATTTTACTATTCAAACACTATACATGCACTATGCAAACACTATGTATAATAAAATATAATATATTCTAATTATTGTCTAATAAAACAGATAACTTTATAAAAGTATTCTGTTTTATATAAAAAGATTTTACTATTAGTCTAATAAAACGAATAACTTTATAAAAGTATTCTGTTTTATATAAAAAGTTTTTCTATTTTATTACACAATAATACTAATAAAACAAAACTCATCATCATTATTATAATTCATAATATTAATCGACCAGTTCGTTTCCCAAGAAAGAGGGGGCTTTCCAATAAGGATTTCTCCCAATTGGCGCGTAATTAGGTGACCAAATCTCTCCTTGACAGAACTTCTAGACATCGTTAATATTGCAAATAATAATATTAATACCTTTGTCATCTTAATTATTGATTATAAAATATTGACAATAATTGAATCAAATAACGTGAGATACTATGCAGCAATTACTGTAACAATAATTGAACAATACTGAGTGACTTCTCACGTAAGCATCAATAATCAATACCGTGTGCTACTGTGCAACTACGTGTATTACTGTACTTTTAACACCGGATGTTTCAATAGTTAACGGTAAAAACTTCCGCCGTTATTTTCATAAAGTATTTTTGTCATTTTCTCAATCCGACAATAATTCTGTTGTGGGGTCCACCAATGATTGTGCCATTGTACGAATATTTCCTGTTAAAACGAATATTTCCCGATCAATCGAATATTATATAACAACTTGCATGCTTTGAAAAATTTATAAATATTACCCACAACTATAACATTATATAAAATTTACTCCATAATATTCAAAAATGATATTTATAGAAAAATCATCTTTATTAATAAAAGTTGGGGTCTTACAACCTCCCCTTCTTATGAAATTTCACCCTCGAAATTAGGGTACGTACCTGGTATGTCGAAGAGGTAAGGATACCTTGATTTCATTTCAAATTCTAACTCCTAAGTCATTTCCTCAATATCGTGGTTTCTCCACAAAACTTTGACTTGAGGTATAACCTTGGAGCGTAGAATATGTTCCTTGTTATCCAAGATTTGAATATGAACATCTTCATACATCAAATCTTCTGCTATTTCGTCCGGTTCTAACTCAATAATGTGGTTTGGGTCTTCCACATATTTACGTAACATGGATATTTGAAAAATGTTATGAACACGAGACATACTTGGCGGTAAAGCGAGTCTATAGGCCACAGTTCCTACTCGATCGAGGATTAAAAATGGGCCGATAAATTGAGGATTGAGCTTTCCTCTCTTTCCAAATCTCGTAACTCCTTTCCATGTAGCAACACGTTACAACACATGATCTCCTATATCGAATTCCACGTCCTTTCGATGAAGAACAACATAACTCTTTTGTCGATCTTGTGAAGTTTTTATACGTTGTCGGATCATTTGAATCTTTTCCGTAGTCATACGTACCAACTTCGATCCCAACAACGTTGCTTCACCCACCTCATCCTAGCATACTGGAGAATGACACTTTCTTCCATACAATGCCTCAAATGGAGCCATACCAATATTTGTTTGATAACTGTTGTTATAGAAAAACTCCACCAATGGTAAGAAATTATCCCAACTTCCCTTGAAGGACACAGAGTCTTAATAAATCTTCATGTGTTTGAATAGTCCTCTCTGACTACCCGTCCGTCTGAGGATGATATGTCGAGCTAAATTGTAAATCTGTGCCCATAGCTTTCTGCAAACTAACCCAAAATCGTGAAGTGAATCTTGGGTCTCGATCAAAAACTATGGATACTAGCATACCATGCAGTCTTACAATCTCGTTTATGTACATACAAGCAAGATATTCAAGTGTATAAGTTTCTCGTATCCGTAAGAAATGAGCAGACTTTGTCAATCTATCAACAATGACCCAAATCGCATCTATACGTTGAGAAACCTTAGAAAGACCAATAACGAAATCCATGGTAATGTGCTCCCACTTCCATTCTGGAATTTTAAGTGGTTGCAATGGACCTTTTGGTACTTGATGCTCCGCTTTAACTCGTTGACAAGTTAGACACCTTGAGATAAACAACGCTGTCTCTTTCTTCATATTGCTCCACCAAAATTTATGACGAATATCATGATACATTTTTGTACTCCCAGGACGGATTGCAAACGGTGTTTTGTGCGCCTCCATCATGATTTTATACTTTAAATCAGGATCGTTAGGAACACAAAGTCTGGAGTTAAGTCGAAGTATTCCTTCTTCATCGATTCTTGCTTCCGGCATAGCACCTTCTTGCACTTTCTTCCTCATACGCATCAGCTCCAGGTCTGTAGCTTGAGCAACTTTAACTTTATCAATTAAAGTTGGTTCTACTCGTATATTCGCCATCATCACATGGGTCCCTGAAGTCTTTAACTCTATCTCCATCCTTTTCAAGTCACACAAAATGGGCCTTTGTGTTGACAATATCGCACTCGTACTTGCATATGATCTTCTACTTAATGCGTCAGCTGCCACGTTCACTTTTCCAAGATGGTATTGGATGGTATGATCATAATCTTTCAACAGTTCAAGCCAACGTCGTTGTCGCATGTTGAGATCCTTTTGAGTGAAGAAATATTTGAGACTTTTATGATCCGTAAAGATCTCCACCTTCTCCCCATACAAGTAATGCCTCCAAATTTTAAGTGCGAAGACAACAACTGCTAACTCTAGGTCATGAGTAGGATAATTCCTCTCATATTCTTTGAGTTGTCTTGAGGCATATGTTATGACTTTCCCATGTTGCATGAGAAGACATCCCAACCCTTTGCCCGAAGCATCGCTGTTGATGACAAATCCCTCCGAGCCAGATGGTATTGTCAGAACAGGTGCTGAAATGAGTCTCCTCTTGAGTTCTTGAAAACTCTTCTCACATTCTTCGCTCCAACCGAACTTTGTATCTTTCCGAGTCAGCTGAGTTAATGGAGTAGCTATTCGAGAAAATCCTTCCACAAATCTCCGATAATAACCAGCTAAGCCGAGAAAGCTAAGTACTTCGGTCACTCATTTAGGTTGCTCCCAGCTTTGAATTGCTTCAATCTTTGCCAGGTCAACATATATTCTATTACTTGATACTACGTGCCCAAGGAATGCTACTTCCTCAAGCCAGAACTCACATTTCTTCAACTTGGCATAAAGCTTATATTCACGAAGCTTTTGGACTGTCAGCCTCAAGTGTTGCTCATAATCTTCATGACTTTTGGAATAAATAAGGATGTCATCAATAAAGATGACCACAAAGTAATCCAAATATTCCATGAATACTCAATTCATCATATCCATAAAGGCAGCAGGAGAATTAGTCAATCCAAAGGACATGACTAGAAATTCATAATGCCCGTACCGAGTTCTGAAAGACGTCTTCGGAATGTCATCGGTTCTGGCTTCAATTGGTGATATTCGGAATGAAGATCAATCTTTGAAAAGAATTTGGCTCGTTGTAACTGGTCAAACAGGTCATCAATACGTGGCAATGGGTACCTATTTTTGATGCTAACATGATTCAACTCCCGATAATCAATACAAAGTCGCATACTCTCATCTTTCTTCTTCACGAATAGAACAGGAGCACCCCAAGGAGACGTACTAGGACGACCTGGTTCCATTATTTATTATTCTGTTGGGAATAACCTATTTGTGCGGTCTATCGCATGTCTGGTGAATTCTTCTGTTATTCCATTCTTTATTATTCTGTTGGGAATAACGTGTCTGTGCGGTCTATCGCATGCCTGGTGAATTCTTTTGTTATTCCATTCTTTATTATGCTGTTAGAATAACCTGTCTACGCGGACTACCCTATGCATGGTGAATGACCTTTCGTATTTATTCACTATTCCAGTATTCCAGAGAAAGAAGCTATAAAGAGAAAGAAGAAGAGAAGTCTGCTACTTCACTATTCCAGTATTCGGTCTTCTTCCGAGGTAAGGGGTATTATTTATTCATATTCAGAAGAGATATTATTTTTCGTATTCGTATGGATATTATCTTCGTTCAATATTCGTATGAAATAATATTTTCTTCCATACTCTGTAGTATGTAAGTAATATTATTTCGTTTTGTATTCCTACTTCTACACTCATTTTGTTGAAGTATTACTTATATACTCCGTGAAATTAGTAGAATATCCTTGATATTTGCGCTTCATCCAGTATCTTTTCATGGAAATATTATTTTGAGCTTTCTTGATAATTATTGATCTTTTCATGCCGAAATACTATTCATGAGTTACTATTTACGAGTTGCAATTCACCTGGTTACAATTCACTCGAATATTATTCACTCGAGTATTCGGGGAATTTTTTGTGCCAGAGTACTATTCATGAATTACTATTCACGGGTTACTATTCACTCAATTACTATTCACTGGAATATTATTCATTTGGATATTTGGGGCACTTTTCATTTCGAAGTACTATTCACGGGATATTATTCACCTGGAAGATATATTTCTTTTCTGTCCAAATTATTTTTGATACATGAATATTATTCTTGAATTTTTCTCCACAAAGCACTATCATGTTGACAATTTGGATATTTTTTAAACTCTGGATAAATTTAAAGTCTATAATATTTATCCTTGCTTTCGTTTGAATAATGCTTATATCATTGCCATCATCCTCATGTTTATATTGTGATGAAAGTCATATGTAGCTTACGTGTATAGATGGACTATTGATTGTATGATTATGACCAGGGATTATTCGGTATAATCATGACCGTAATGTTACAAATGATTTGGTAAAAGTCCTCATTGGCCCGTAGTGCATTGATGGACAATTGTTGGTATGATTATGACCATGGATTATTTGGTATAATCATGACCATTGATGATTACATGAATATCCTTGGTCCGTAGTGCAGGGATGATTCGATGATGTGGTTTATTTATTAAGCTGAGTCTTAGTGATAAAATTGATGATAAACTTTTTAAATCATAGAAGATAGTAGATATCATACTCTGTTTGACTCTTCTAATGGATTGCTTGTTCCGATGCAGTTGTTAATCTAAAACTTGTTGCCTATTGTATTCTATCAGTTGTTATATTGTTGAAGGTTAAGGATAATTTATTCTGCAATATCTTAGTCATAATACCTCTTACTGGGTTAGTTGAGCTCACCCTTTTCTTGCATTGTTCTCTTCAGAAAATGAGAATATACCTGGGACGAGTCGGGGAATGGAGTGATGGTCCAGGATAAGTGGCTTTAATAGTCCTCACTATGTTGTGAAATAGTGTGATAATAATTGTAATGAGGACTTCATTGAGTGTAGATATTGTCTAGAAGACAATATTCTTTTAAAAACTCAGCTATATTTTGTCGTATTTTTATACGACAGTTGTATTAATAAAGTTTGTATTTGATTTATGTATCATATATTTGGCGACTCAGAATGGGTGATGTATACCTATTTTGGGGGCGTCATAATACTATTTCTGAAGTACTATTCACATGGTACTATTCACCCAGGGTACTATTCATGACAAAAATTGATTTCTTTTCTGTCCAAATCATTTTTGATACAATATTATTCTTGAATTATACTCCACAAAGCAGTATCATGTTGACAATTTGGACATTATTGAATTCTGGATAAATTAATTTATAAATATTTAAAATTTATCATTGCTCTCATTTAATTGAATTCTTATATCATTGTCATCATCCTCGTGCTTATATTGTGATGAAAGTCATCTTTGGCCCGTAGTGCATAGATGGACTGTTGATTGGTATGATTATGACTATGTATTGGTATAATCATGGCATGTAATGTTACAAATGATGTGGTAAAAGTCCTCATTGGCCCGTACTGCATTGATGGACAGTTGTTGTCATGATCATGACCATTGGTGATAACACGAATATCCTTGGCCCGTAGAGCATGGATAATTCGTGGACATGATACTAATGAATATCCTTGGCCGTAGTGCATGGATAATTCAGTGATGTGGATTATTTATTGAGTTGAGTCTCCGCGATAAAATTGATGATAGACTTTTTAAATCATAGAAAATAGTACATATCATGCTCTACTTGAATCTTCTAATGGATTGCTTGTTCTGCTGCAGTTAAACTTGTTGTTTATTGTATTCTATCAGTTTAACACTGTTGAAGGCTAACATAATTTATTCTGCATTATCTTAGTCATAATATTTCTTACTGTGCTAGTTGAGCTCACCCTTTTGCTTTTATTGTTCTCTTTAGGAAATGAGAACGTAGCCGGGACTAGTCGGGGAATGGCGGTCCGAGATGGTGGATGTACTAGTCCTCATTATTTTATAAAATATTGTGATAATAATTGTAACGATGACTCAATTTGATTTTGGATATTGCCTAGAAGACAGTATTCATGTTAAAACTCTCAGTTTATGTTACACGACAGTTGTATAATTAAGTTTGTATTTGTATTCTGTACCATGTAATTGGCGACTCAGAATGGGTGATGTATACCTATTTTGGGGGCGTCACAGTCTATATATATATATATATATATAAAGCTTCAAATCTGAAAAAATCTTACAGCGTGCAAAGAAGGTTTCAGACCGCTTTTGGAGCTTGAAAACTCAGTTTCCACAAGTTAAAATTTGATATGTCGTAATATATATGTATACAAGTGTTTAGAAAGAAGAATATTGAAGTTTGGAACACTATAGAAGGGATTCTCTTTTATTATTAGTAGCCGCGGGTCTATCTGCGACTGCCCGGGTGGGCTCGGGCCCCGTGGGTCCCGTTGTCTAGAAGTATGTGCACTTAGGTCAACGTGTTGTCCGCTCGAACCTTCATAACTTTCAATCCAATAATCCAGTAGAGGCGTGATATACCTTTTCGAAAAGTCCTTGATGAGAGCTACACAGTGACATGGACTTTAACATTTTTCAAATCCAGAAAGATAGGTCCATGACCAAATCTCCAAGTCTTTGCAGTCCATCCGTTGAGCTGCCTTGTACTGTTTTGACTCGAGATTGATGTTATGGTTCTGCATGACTTCTTTTGCAGTGATTTGAGCTAAATTGATGTTGAGTTGAAAAAATTAATATTTTGCCCATCCTGGGTTGGTTACGGGCTTGATGTAGTTGTAGCTATCTTTTCTTAGGGTTGTCTCCGAGATTGGACTGTTGTTGACTTTTGACAGTCCTAAGGGTTGTCTCTGAGGTTGGTTTGATGTCCCGGGGGGTTGTCTTTGGGTTTTTGGTTTAATCTCCCGAGGTCTGACTTGGTCTGTCGGAGGTGTCACCAGGGCACACTACTACAAAACAGTAAATAGACAACGCGAAAAAAACGTTGTGGTTTCTGTTAGAAAAACGTAGTGGTTAAGGGTGTTGTCTATTTGACACCCTTACACAACGTTTTTAAAACGTTGTAGTTAAACACAATACACAACGTTTTTTTAGGAAAAAACGTTGTAGATTTGTTTTTAAAAAATTAGCAGATGCTTAAAAACGTTGTAGAAAGTGTGATTCCACAACGTTTTTTGGTTAAAAATGTTGTTGTTTAGTATATAAGACAACGTTTTAACCAATTTATATAACATTTTAAAAATGTTGTAGATAAAGAAAAAAAAAGAAAAAAAATGTGATTCACCTATATTACCAATGCACCTGCAATATGCTAATGCCATGATATATAACTAAAAGGTCTAAATTTTCATTTAAATTTAAAACCAAAATGTATCAACCATTTAAAATACATTCCAATAATACTATTCGTTTACAGTTTCAAATTACCATATCCACAAAATATATACCTAAAGCATAGATGAAAATACAAGCACAACTTGCTTGACATGGCAGTAAAGCAAAACATGAACATGGTCAGGCTAATAATTACAGTCCCCCTCCACTTAAGAGTTTCAAGTCAATAAGATTATGCAAATGAAGATTATGTTTAACGGCAACACGTGCTAAATTTTCATTGTTTACGACAGTAGCTCTCAAGTCAGTCAAACGTCCAGGGGGAAGATCTGTGTATGTTACTCACCATTTGTTGTCACATGAAGCAGCAGTCAGGCCTTCCAAGATCTGCAAATAACAGACACATATCAGTTAATGCATGAATGGATAAGCATTTGTCTTAGTTACTTCTTCAACAAGATTCCAGTCAATCTCGTTTACTAGATCTATAGATTTATTTACTTGTCAAAACTTCCACTTAATTTCAAAACTCATTTACTTGTCTATTACTATAAATATTCATAAACCTACTTGTGAAAGCTAAAACAGAAACATCCCCCACCTTGCAGAGCTGAGCTATATATTCTGAACTGAAAACGGAGTTACATCTCAATGAAATCATGGGAGAAAGCCAGCCATTAAACAACCAACAAGAATGTCCAGTATTGTGATTTGAAAGTGTACTTCTAGATTTGGTTTTAGGGAAAACATGGACTCGGATTGACAGATATATAGATGTAGATTATCGAAAGGTCTATCTCTCTCTTCACAAATTTACAGAATCAAGCATACAATTTGGCATGAAAACCTAATTACCTTGGGATCGGAAACTAACTCATAATCTATTGACAAATAAGAGTGCACTAACCTTTCAGCTGAAAGGAATGCAAGAAGGGCTGAGTAAGCTTCAACAATCAAAGCAAAGAGCTCTGTCTTGAGACTATGGGGAACATCTGCTGTAGTGGAAGTTGGATATTTATAACAGCGGTGGAGCAGAGCAATTACCACTGCTAGTAGCCTCTCCTCTGACAGGGTGACAAACCTCGAGATATTAACAGTCCACAATTCTCATAAATGTTAACCGAAACATTACTACACAATGAGATTTTGCATCAATAACTGACCAAATGGATAAAAGAAGGCTGCAGTGACTCTAAGAAGTAGATGAAGCTCAGCAAACAGAAACTAAGCTTAGTGTACAGAGCAGGCCACATTCTATAACTTACAAACTCAAAAACTATAAAACTACACAAAAATTATTTTTAAAAAGAGGAAAAACGAACCAATCAGCTAGTCTTTAAAAAACGAACCAACCAGCAGAAATATAAATCTTCTCACTGCAGCAGAGCTCAAGACATTCATAATGACAAACAAAACCTAACTGCCAACTCCATATTAAATGATCACACAGGCAGAAGGAAGTTCTTGAACATTCGTTGTTAAAGGTTACGTCAGCAATGCAATTGCAGATACTTGAAATGATTAGAGCTGTAAAATACCTTTGCAAATTTTCCGCTAGAAACCGAAAGAGCTACTTTCCAGAAGACTGGTACATGATGAATAAGCACTGCAGTTAATCTGCGGATATACTTTCCTCTAAGAGCATCAACCTCTTCACCTGAAAATCATAGTAAACTCAATGAAAATTTGCTAAATTATAAAATAAAATAAAATAAAATTTAAAATTATACAAAGGATAAAAAACTAAATTTCAAATCATAATTTCAAATTGTCTGTCTGGTCATTCCCATTCCCAATCTTTGTTAGATATGTGGCATGATCTAGCAGCCAAGCTAACTGTATAAACAGATTCTTGATACTCTCCTGGATTCTGTAACCAAAAAGTTCCTCAACATCAGATTTTAACTCAACAAAACCTTAAAATCATAACAGAAAAGCAATTAAATTCCAATACAAAAGGTGAAACGAAGGGGGAAAACCCCCCCTCCAGATATTACTAGCCTAACTGAAACTTCTTACCAGACAAGCTACCATCAAAGCACGACTTCTTCCCCCCAAGACAGTCCCTTGAGATGAATCTGCCCATCTTTGTCATCCAGCACCGCGATTTCCTTTGTTTTGGGTTCCATGTAGACCTCATAGTAGGACATCTATCCATGTAGACCTCATAGTAGGACATCTCAGCCACACTCCCTGTACTCTGGCACATAGACAGGATGTTCATTGCCACCCTGCAGTATCATCCATCCTCTAAATAATTTCATGGAAAAAAATTAAATTACACTCCCAATTATTTATAAAGAAGGAAAGAATCTATAGTGCTGAAAGGCTAAATTTGACCAAATTCAATCAAAATGAAATTGAGGAACATTGGTGAAGCACCAAGTAAAAGTCAAACTATTTACATAATTGAACAGATAACTACATATATGATATGCTCCTCCACGAAAAATAGTTAAATCAAACTAATTACTATTCAAAACCTAATCTATACACACAAACATTGTTCAAAAGTAAAGCTACAACAGACAATAATAATCAAACAATACAGAATCAAAGACTGATTACCTCCTCGTTTACTTCAGCATATCCAGCATATTAGTCTGAAAAATTTGATCGACAGCTTCAACACTAACACCAGTACCACTCTGTGGCATCGCAAACACATCCACCACACGAACTGTAACAAACTGAATTAACGCATATACACCAAGCACATACCTATTTTATGCCGATCGAGCAAGACTCATTGTGAAAAGGGTTTTACTTTTACCCTTAGATGTCTATCCTTTTCGCTTCATCTCCTTCGAAGAAGCACCCCAAATCAGATGAAAGCTTAGAGAGGTTCAGGTTCAATCGTTGAGCTTCTCTAGCTGCTAAGGTTGATTCTGTGCTTAGTTGAACCGACTGTCGATCGGTGTTAAAAGGTGTGCCCTCCGCTTGTCTTTGCCATAGATCTAAAGATTTGAGAGTTACAGGAAATCTAGGCAAACCCTAGCTTTTGTTTTTCAGATGGAACGAGAAGAGGCAAAACAGAGAGAGATGAGAGACGAAGACTTGGTGAGAAAGGAAATAGAGAACTTCCTCTTTCTCTGCGAAAGAGAGCAGATTTTAAGTTTTCATTTAACCGCCTATATTTTAGCTCCGTGTTTTTCTTAATAGATAACGTTTTTTTAAAAAAACATTATCTAATTAAAATAAAAATAATGTCCTTCTAAATAGATAACGTTTTTGCATATATATCTACAACGTTTTTTCTAAAAAAGTTGTAAAAAAAACCACAACGTTTTTATAAAAAACATTGTCTATTAAGCGTTGTCTATTAGGTACTTTGTACTGGTGGCAAGATTTGATCTCCCAAGGTTGTCTCCAGGGTTTGACTTGATTTTTCGGGGTTGTCTCCGGGGCTTGACTTGATTTTTTGGGGTTTTCACCGGGGTTTGACTTGATTTCCCAGGGTTGTCTCCGGAGTTTGAATTGATCTCTCGGGTTGTCTCCGGGGTCTTTACTTGATCTATCGGGGTTGTCGTCGGGGCTTGATTTGATCTCTTAGGGTTGTCTCCGATGTTTAAATTTGATGATTTTGACTTCCAGGGTTGTCTCTGGAAGACGAAAGACGATTCTGCCCTCTTGCATAGTAGTAACAGAAAGACAAAATTTTGAGTGTCTACATTGGTCATCTTGAAATTTTTTTATGAACAAAAATATCCTTCATATTTTAATAAATTGGATATAAATATCCTTATTTACACATAATTATAAAAAGTTTACCAAATAAATATCCATACATCAAACAAACTCTTGTGTATTTTAATAATTTGGACACTAATATTCTAATATGTACTTATTATCTTGTTTTGTTGTTCATTAGTATAAGTTTAATTTATTATTGTGCTTAAATTGATTTAATTAATTAATATTTTCTTATGTAATACAAAATGAATATATTATAAATTATTATTTTACAAATAATAATAAAATTTTAAACATGTTTTATTAAATACTATTGAATTAACTAAGTTAGACAGTATTTTGGGTGTTTATTTGATAAAAGTTCATTGGTGAATTATTTGACATAAATTAATTTATGGGACATTTTAGTAAAATGAGAATATTAAAAAAATTTATACCTAGTACTAATTTAGCTTGAATTCGTACCAACTACCAAACATCACAATAACTATTACTAGTAATCAAATAATTTTTACCAAACAAAATGATAAAATATGATCAATTTCTGTTATCAATGATGTATTTTTCTCTAATGACTTGAGAGCTTGAGGATATTTACAAGCTAATCATAATACCATTTTGTCCGCCAGTATCCTTTACTTTCCTCGTTGATTGACAAGTATCCTATACATGCAATCATCATTTCTATGATTCATTTTCAATGAAAAATTTACAACTCAAAAAATAAAATGTCCTTTAAAAAAATACGTAAGCCTAATGATGAAAGGATAACAATTAGAGTACATTGCGTTATTAAATCATAAATACAACATGTACTAACAAAGTTTAAAATTTTATTGCACTATTTTTATTCATTTTTACACTATATTTTAATATTAATCCTAAATTTAGATTTTTTAAAGTATAGACTGTTTATTTGATCTTCATTTTTACACTATATTTTAATATTAATCCTACATTTTACATTATTTTACTATTTATCTTTTTTTTAATAATAAAAAAAGTATTCAATGCTAAGATGACGTAGTATATTTGAGGTTTAAAATTTTTTTGATGGGATGTGGTGGGGTTTAGCTTGGACCTGGGGGTCAGGAGTTGGAGAGAAAGGTGTGGGCTTTGTCTCTGTTTTTGAAACCCTATAAAGACAGATTTCCACATTTCTAGGGCACCACACCCTATGAATGGACAGTTGCCCTAATAGCAAGAAAGTTACGAGAAAAGGTACCACCTGATAAGCCACACCACCCTTCATTAACAAACACGTACACAAATTAGGCAAATAAAAAGTTAAGTGACATATTGTCAGTCACTTAATTACAAATTAGTACTCCATTAACGGCCTCCTACGCATATGTTATCATATGCGGTAGAACCTAACCTTTACAAATTAATACGGTTAAGATTAAATTTTTTTATTAATTTAAAAAGTTATTTTTTAATTAATAAATTAATAATTTATTAATTTAAAAAGTGTTTCTCTATTCGATGAACATAAATTTAATTTAATTAAAATTATTGTATTTTATTGATGTTTATATCATACTTTTTTTTGTTATAATGTATCATACTTGTTAAATTAATGTATCATACTTGTGAGTATGATACTAAACATTTGGAGCCAATATCGCGAAAATAAGCACTCAAAGCGTCAACAACTCTTTATAAAAAAAATTTACAATTCAAGAATGCAACACCTGAACTTTTGGACGCAATGAGAAAAATTAAGGATGAAATTCAATTAGATTTGAATTTCAAGACAGAACAAACGAGAATAAAATCATAATTATACCGTGGACTTAAAATGTGTATGTCACATTTTATACGTCATTTAATAATTGATTTTGGTGAACAACGATAGAGTGATGATCAGGACCCGACTTTGAAAAGCGTCAAAAATACACCGCATAGAATGAGGAGGGCAGAAATCTTCTCGTGTTCCTTTGGAGACTTGAAATATTTACTGCTGTATTTTATATGGCATTGTAATAATTTGAGTATGAATATTGTCGTATTATATCTGTTACAATATTTGTATTGAAACTCACAGCCTATCTGTCGTTGTATTTTGTACGACAGTTCAATATTGGTAATAGGAAAGTTCGCCTCAGTAGTGTTGTATTTCTAGCGATCCAAGAGGGGTTGTGTGGACCTATTTTAGGGGCGACATATTTGGTATCAAAACTTAGGGATATGATCTCTAGCAGATATCTGGGATTAGAAGTAGGAGGGGAGAGACGAGTAATATCATTCGCTAGTGTGTGTGTCCTATCTAAGCGGAATTTTCTTACTTAAATTGACAAATTATGATATGTCAATTAACCTTTGTTTTGAAGCTGTATTCTAGAATGATATCTGAGATAGAAGAGATGAGCAACGGATGAACTATGATATAGAGGAAATGGCCTGCAAGCTAGAATTTGAAATGAAAGCTAAGTATCATTATCTCTTCCGATTACCAGGTACGTACAAAAATTTCGGGGATGAAATTTCATAAGGAGAGGTGATTGTAAGATCCTGACTTTTATGAAACAAAAGTCTAATTTAATTTATTATTATTATTCTAAAATTGTAAAATATTAAATTGATAAATGGTCAAATGAAAAATTAATCGGATAAATGAGCAAATAAAGAGGAAAGTGAATTAAAATTCTTCTAGAAGGTAGCCAAGTGGCGTCTAATGAGAATGGAGGGGCTGATAATAGAGAAGAAATAGAGTAAGTGGGAAATGGTGGGGGGAGACATGTGGGAGACAGAGAAAATGGAAATGAAGAAAAGAAAGAAAAAGAAGGAGAAAAGAGGGAGAGCGAAAAAGGAAAAGAAAGAGAAAGAAAAAAAATGAAATAATGGAAGAGACTTCTTCCACTCCTCCCCATTCCCTTTCGATGGAAGAAATGAGAAGAAGGGAGAGCGAGTGAGAGAGACTTTGCTGAAAATTAGAGAGAGAATATGAAGAGAAAGAAGAAGAGAATGAAGAAGAAGATAAAGAAAAAAATGAGAAATGAAGAGGAAATTAAAAGAAAAGGTAATTTTTAAAATCTGTGATTTATTCTTAGATTTATGAATTTTATGAGTACATATTTATGTATGTATTGAATGATTTAAACTTGCATAAACATGAAACAAATGAGAGAAATCAAAGAAATTAAATGAAAAACGAAATCTGAAAATTTCTAATAAGTTAATTTGTGACGCCCCCAAAATTAGGTATACATCACCCATCTTGGGTCGCCAGATACATGGTACAGAATTCAAATACAACTGTCGTGTACAATACGACAAAACATAAACTGTGAGTTTGAATACATATATTGTCTACTAGAGATTATACAAACTCAAAAGGAGTCCTCATTACAATTATTATCACACTATTTCACAAAATAGTGAGGACTACTAATGCTATCCTCTGGACCATCACTCCGTTCCCCGACTCGTCCCAGCTATATTCTCATTTCCTGAAGAGAACATTGAAAGAAAGGGTGAGCTCAACTAGCCCAGTAAGAAATATTATGACTAAGATAATGAAAAATAAATTATCATTAGTCTTCAACAATGTTAAACTGATAAAATATAATAGACATCAAGTTTAACTGCAGCGGAACAAACAATCCATTAAAAGAGTCAAGTAGAAAATAAAATCTACTATCTTTTATGATTTAAAAGGTTTTTCATCACTGTTATCGTTGGAACTCGGCTTAAAAAAATATTTCACATCATCGAATCACCCCCTGCACTACGGCCAAGGATATTCTTTAGTATCACGACCACAATTATCCATGCACTACGAGCCAAGAATATTTATGCATTCATTAATGGTCATGATCATGCCAACAACTGTCCATCAATGCACTACGGGGCAATGAGGACTTTTACCACATCATTTGTAACATTACGGTCATGATTACACCAAATAATCCCTGGTCATAATCATACCAAGTCCATCTATGCACTACAGGCTACAGATGACTTTAAAAAATATATATAAACATGAGGATGATGACAATGATATAAGAATTCAATAAAACAAGTTCAAGAATTAATTTATCCAGAAACTAATAATGTCCAAATTATCAACATGATACTGCTTTGTAGAGTAAAATTCAAGAATGATCAGAAGAATATTTCCATGAAAAGATACTGGATGAATCGCAAATATCAAGGATATTCTACTAATTTCATGGAGTATAGAAGTCAAAACTTTAACCAACTGAGTATAATAAAGAATAGAATAACAAAAGAAATCACCATGCATGCGGTACTTCACATAAACAGGTTATTTCCACAGAATAATAATAACGGAACCAGGTTAGGCAAAATTTGCACCGACAGGATGTTCCAACAGAATAATAAAGACGAAACCAGGTCCGGTGTAAAACACACAGACAGGATGTTTCAACAAAATAATAATAAAGACGGAACCAGGTCCGGTGTAAAACACACAGACAGGATGTTCCAACAGAATAATAGAAGAATTTCACCAAGTATAGGGTAGACCGCGTATACAGGTTATTCCAACAGCATAATAAGAAATGGAATAACAACAGTTCTCTTCATGAATAAGAAAGAATAACACCCCTTACCGTAAAAGAATTGAATATAAAATTAGTTAAGTAGCAGAAAACTTTTCTTCTTTCTCTCTATAATTTTCTCTCTCTAGAGTTTCAGTGAATTCGTAAAAAAATAATGAAGGAATGAGCTTTTATTTATAGAAAAAATGGACTGCATAGTAAGTCACTCATGAACGGTCCAGATTGATTTACTTTAATCTGACGGTCCATATTTAAAACAAAATCTTTTAAATATAATATATATATTATATTATATATATATATATATATATATATATATATTATATATAAGTTCACGGGTTATCACCCCCGTGAACCACCATCCCCTCCATTTATCACGCTTTAATAATATATACATATATATTATAATATATAATATACATATATCTAATAATTCAACAAACATGCAAGCCACCCGAATCAACCATTTGAAATTCTCTGCCATCCTATTTTCCACACATGGGCCCCACATGTGGGCCCACCTTTATTAAAAAAAATAACTTTCTACCGATTATTTTGAAAAATGGGTAAATGGGGATCCATAAAATAAGCAAAAATGAGTGACTTCTTACGTAAGTATCAATAATCAATACCGTGTGCTACTATGCAACCACGCGTATTACTGTACTTTTACTACTGAGTAGTTCAACAGTATTAACGGTAAAACTTCTGCCATTATTTTCAATAAAATATTTTTGTCGTTTTCTCAATTCGAAAATAATTCTGATGTGGGGTCCACCAATTATTGAGCCGTTGTACGAATATTCCCTGCTAAAACGAATATTCCTTGCTAAAACGAATATTCCCTGACCAATCGAATATAATATGACAACTTGCATACTTTGCAAAATTTATAAATATTACCCACGACTATAACATTATATTAAATTCATTACGTAATATTCAAAAATGATAATTATAGAAAAAATATCTTTATTCATAAAAACTGGGGTCTCACATAATTTGCTAACATGTTTTTGTAAAATCCATGACTCTTTGTGTATAATGAGTTAGGAGATGAGCTATATATCAAAAGAAAGTCCTTGAAGTAAGCTAAACGCAAAAATTAGAATAACTCAAAAAGTTCTTATGGATTTTTCGTGATGACAGTTTGAATGAAACTGGTCCGAATGACTCATAGTTCAAAAAATCAGTTTTCTTAAGCTCTATTACGTGAATTATAATTTTTAATCCGACCGTTGGATTGTTGTAATTTTTAGATATGTTATACATATATAAGTTGAGTACTTTTTGGATATGTTATATGAAAGTAGTATGCACACAAGCCAATCATGTTTGATGATAAAGCATATACTTTGTAACAATCTTATTAATTTATTAATAAAAAAGTATGAATTTATTAAAGGCTTTTAATTATCTACATGATGATGCTTTATAATATGTGGTAAACCCATAGTTTTAGGTAATGCTTTTAGAATAATGATGATGATCATTATAATGAGATCTAAATTCTTATAAAGCTTAAAACTAAAATAGTTCTCAATCATTGGATTACTAAATTGGAGATTAGTGAATCCTGATAGATTGGTACATACGTTGCTTACTCATTGGATGAGGATGATTGATCTCATGATTATTTGTGTGGAGACACTAAAGCAAATATGTAGGTGCTTATTGGAGAATAAGTACACTGAACGTGGCTCGCTAAGGAATACCTAATGGAGTTTTACTTGCATGTCAATAGGAATTCCTGTAGTGATAGTAGTACAAGTGATCATTGGACTTGAGATCATCATAGTATCTTGTATATGATGAATTATACTTTGACTTATTCCTTAAGACCCTTAGGGTATATCAAAGGGTATGCTTGGGTATAATAAGTCGAACATAGAGATAATGTATGATCAATACAGAATCTACTGCTTCTAGTAAAAGAAGAGAAATGTCATATGTGATTCGATAAATGACAACCCAGTAGTCCTTGGCCAAGGCAGAATGAAATTAGAAAGGAGTTTCTAATTTGCATTATTTGGAGTTGTGCATTTAAGAGTCGAAATACATATAATTAAATAAAATAAGATTTGACAGTAATTTCATGTATTATATTCAATTGGGACATTGTATGGTGGAGGGATTTAATTGCACGGTAACTATTTACTCAAAGGTTCTTTTATGATTAATGTTAAAATCTATATTATCTAGAAAGTCGTTAATCGCTAGGGAGACTTATCCCTATTGTATAATAAATATTATTTATTTAAATATATAAATTATTTAATTTATTTATTTAAATAAGATTAGAATTGTTCTAATTGATTTATTCACAACCGATTTAATATGGAGAACCTAAAGGGTCACACCATAAAAGGAAGAATGATTATTTAAGAAGCAAATGACATAATCCTAATAATAAGTTAAGTATATTTAATTAAATCTATGGTGATAGAATAAAATGAATAACTTAATATTTATTATTTAATATTTTGGAAATATTAAATATAAATTAATAAGAGAAGTCTTATTATTATTATTACTATTATTATTATTTAATTCCTAAAGGAGTTTGGAAATTAATTAATAAAAGTACTCTCATAAATCCTAATAAGATTAGGAGGCTAATTAATTAAAAGATTTTAATTAATTATTTCTAATAAGATTGGGAGCATAATTAATTAAGGGAGTTTAATTAATTAAAATAAAATCTAATTCCTTAATTGTTAAGGAGGGTTGCCCACATCTATAAATAAGAGGAGTCTTATTATGGGTGGTGGTTGACACTTTCATAAAATACATGAATACGTAATTCCAATAGTTGGGAGAGTACACCCTTTTCTATGATAGATAGAAAAACTAAGATTTTGCCAAATATCCATCTTCTTGAATCTTTCTTCTTCCTTGGTGGATCACATCTAGAGGCCAAACACTTGGGTGACTAACGTTGATCAAAAGAAGGAACAAAACCAGGTGGATTCAATTTGAACACGAAAAAGATTGGAGGTGAACTTGTACCTGATGAAGCTCGAATCTTCAAGGATATGATTCTTGTTCTTCATATTTTCGATTAATTAATAATTGTGCATAAAGGATGATACGGGTATATGGTTTGTAAAATTTTAAAACTCAATTTTACCACGTTTTCGCTTACTTTGTGCAATTTGATTGCGTTCATTATTATTACAAACCTAACAGTAGCATCAGAGTCAAACCTTTATGCGAATTATTAATTATTTTAATTTGATATATATATTGATATGTGTTTAGAACAAATTTAATTGGGCATAATTTTGTTGTATAAAATTTATTTATATAAAAAAATGGCGAATCCCGTTTTTTACTTTTCGCGGAAACCGTGGTTATTCAAGTGATAGAAGAAGTATGATTACTTTGTTCATTTATTTTATATGTATATATATCACCAACATATGAATAAAACATATTACTTGGTTTATGATCATAGTAATCATTAAATCTTAAATCTCCTGGAGATTCACGATTAGTAATATATAGGGTTAAGTTCAGATGACCACCAGGGGTTTAGGCGGTTTTTCACTTAACCACCTGTAGTCAGTAAAGCTACATTTAAACTCTCGACCTTTTGAGGTGAAGTGAATAACTGTTTTCCGTCTTAACTCCGTTACTTAAATTGGCTAAAGACTTAATTACCCTATATATATATATTGAAAACAATAGATGTAATAAGTTTTTTTTTTTCATTTTAGTTCTCTCTCCTATTCTCATCTCTGAGTCATACGATCTCATCCCCGTCTGACATACACCGGCGGTGCTGATCCATCGTTATCATCGCTGAGTTCAGTCCTATCCCCATCGTCAACCACCGGTTGGGCTTCTTCCGACCTATCGCTACTCATAAACGACTTCACAACCTACAAATAGAGAGTAGAGATCGAGGTGAGTAGTTTTTCTATTTGACTACATATAAACATGTGTTTTACGGCCGTTCTAACGGGTTTTTTGTTGGTCAATCGAAGCCTTTGAAATCTCTGTTCGATCCCCCTCAATCCCTAGAATCAGAATCCCTCAGTTCAATCCTCCTTAAGCCCTCACTTCGATCTCCTTCATCTCATCAGTTCGATCTCCTTGTTCCACACTTCGATTCGATTCGGTAAGGACTCAATTCGCTAATTGCTATCGATGTTATGCTTTTGTTTGATGCTCTGGTAAGCTTTTAAAAGTTCCAATCTTAATTCTAGTTTTTTCTTTTTGTGATCATGGATTATGCGTTTGATTTATTTTGTGGATTTTGTTTAATTTTTTGGTTTTGAATCATTTTTTTCTTCCAAATTTACCTAAAATAGCAGTTATTAAGACGGAGATTGATTGATAAATTATGAATTTTTTAGCTATGGATTCTCCTAAATTGAACGGCATTCATGCGAAGGATCCAACAGAGGATATTGTAAAATTTAATTGTTAGATTTATTTTACATTCATTTCGTAAATCGAGGATCTTAAGGTCTAGTTCTCTCCTCATCAACTAATTTATGCTCATGAGTCATCTGTTGCCTCGGTAGGTGGAGGTTAAAGATATTAGTCCCTTACCAGATAGATTAATGGTTATGGGTGCAACCCATCTGTTGATAATTTTTTATTTGGTGATTGTCAACTGATCTCTGTATTTCCTTTTACGTACTATTACATGCTTAAGGTTTTCCCTTTTGATGTTATTTTGTTTTCTAAGTTATCTATCTGCTAGAATTTGAAAAACTCTTTCTGCGTATTTTTTTTAGGTACTAAGTTCTTGCTTGCAATTGACTGCCTATATATATTTTAAGAAATTGATGAAATTTCTATTTTCTTGGATAGTTAATTAATTGTTCCTTTGTTTTCTTTCACTTTTTTTTTTGAAAAAGATGTTTCTAAAGCAGGAGAAAAGGAACTAGATGTATCAAAGTTAGAATTTGAAGCTAGGTCTTCAAAAGATGGGGCATGGTAAGCCTACACATAGTAATCAAAGAAGGTGTTGTTTATATTGTAGTTATTGAAATTATTTAGCTACTTCTCATAGCTATTTTAGTAATTACCAAAGTTCATCTTGCATATATAATGTTTATATAGAAAGAGTGAAGTTATTGAAATTATTTAGCTACTTCTTCTCATAGCTATTTTAGTCATTACCAGAGTTCATCTTGCATCTCTATGTTGCATCTTTTATACAGTTTCCCTCCATGTAATTCTCGTAGTTTGATGCTACTACTTTTAATCTATTGAAAGTAGTTTGCATCTCTACTTTTATTTGATGGCTACACAAATTGAAACAATTTTTATAATCTGACTTTTTGTGTTAAATTTTGTTGCAGGATATGGGTTTCAGTCTCTTTGACGAAGTTGAGTGTTGGTATGAAGAACTCCCTTCTAAAGTCGTCGCGCTTTAGTTTGATGTAGAAGGTTGAAGTGCTTGCTCCAGGAACAAATGGAGGGAATAGAGCAAAGAATGGGGAGAGGACAACATTGAAAGCACTGGGTTTTTGGAGGGGTCTTGATAAATTCCTTAGTAGCCTACCTGCATTAGCTGTTGTGGCCTTGTGGGTGATGATAAGGTTAAGGCTAAGACCATCTTTGGTGTAGTAGTAGTAGTAGTAGTTGTTCTTTATTCCTATAACAATAATTATATTATGCAAATGATGTTTCCCTTTAAATGGTAATCTCTGTTTATTGTAATGTACATTGGGTAGTTATGTTGTTTTATCCTTCTTGTTGCAGATCCAAGTGGTTTACCATAATCTTGTATGATAATAATGAAAGAAAAGTTGTTGAAAATTCTTGTTATGCAGCGGGGACGATAATAATGAAAGAACTCCTTTTGACCATGATGTTGTGTTGAATACTTTCAACTTGGAAGCAAGCCGGATTTGTAGATATTTATTAATTGATTGACATGATTGAAATAAACCATCTGGGGTTTGGGTCTTTCCCACTTAACCACCTGTAATCAAGAAGGGGGTATTTCAGACATTTACCATCATTTTTTTACTGTTACCGCCCCTTTTCACGCGCTTCTGGCGTTTAACATACACATACGGTTAAATTGGATGGAAAAAGTGACGTTTTCACTTCAACTCAAAAAGTCGAGAGTTTAAATATAGCTTTACTGGCTACAGGTGGTTAAGTGGGAAAGCGCCCAAATCTCAGGTGGTCATCTGAACTTTACCCTAATATATATATATATATATATATATATATATATATATATATATATATATATATATATATATATATATATATTATATAATCTGTTCTTCTGGAATTGTAATCATACAGATTCATGCAGATATATATTACTCCCTCCGTCCCTAAATAACTGACGTTTTGAAGGTTTATTACTCCAATTTTGTCATTAAGATTGATATGTATTATCACAATTACCCTTGCATTAATTAAGAAAAGATGTACTCCATATAGTTGTCTAGATAAATGAAATAATCCATATAGTTGAGGGCAATAGAAGAAAAATTGTAATTAATGATTCCTAGAAACTTGATAACGTCAAATATATTGGGAAATTTTGAACTCCCTATAACGTCAATTATTTAGGGATTGAGGGAGTATATATATAACGTACGGATATATATATATATATATATATATATATATATATATATATAATATTCTTAATAATTTTATAACTAAAATAAAAGTTTATTTTAATCTTAAAATAAAAAGTTTATTTTAATCTTAAAATAAAAAGTTTATTTTAATCTTAAAATAAAAGGTTTATTTTAATTTTAAAATTAGATTTCATGCCAACTAATTAGAGTTGGAATTAGATTCCATGATAACTAATTGGAGTTGAAATTGGATTCTATGTTTCCTTAAATAAAAGAGTTTATTTAGATATGGAATAAGATTTCATATTATTCAAAATAAAAGAGTTTATCTGTGAATAGGAAAGAGAATCCGTATTTTTTTAAATAAAGGAGTTTATTTAGATATGGAATAAGATTTCATATTATTCAAAGTTAACGAGTTTATTTGTGAATAGGAAAGAGAATCCGTGTTTCCTTTAATAAATGAGTTTTTTTTTCTTCTTGGAATTGGATTCCATAATTAATTAAAATAAATGAGTTTATTTTGATTAAATATTTGATTAAAATAAAATAGTTTGTTTTATTCAAAATTAGATAAATTAAAATAAAAGATATTTATTTTGATTTAAATTTGGATTAAAATAAAGGAGTTTATTTTGATTCAAAATTAGATTTTATCCTAACTAAATTTGCTCATTAAATGATATCAATATATATATATATATATATATATATATATATATATATATTGAATATTTATTATTCTTGA